>JAJPUD010002868.1:0-93580 GCA_023553655.1 Myrmecobius fasciatus
AGATTTTCTTTCTAGCAATGTTTTGAACACTACTATTTTTACTGAACATCATGTTTTTTCATTAATGACTAGGCTCAGGTTTTCAGGATAAGTAGAGTTGTATCCTGAACTGTATTTTGAGTTTCTTTGATCCTAACAACACATTTTCCCATCCCTTCCTACATTTTCTGGTGAATGCTGAATACAGTAGTCTTGTGTTATTCAAATTTCCTTTCATTTATATTTGGAGGTCTTTCTTGTAGTCACTTATGGAGGAAAAATCCTATATAAATTGTTTTCAGTGTTCAAAAGTTCTGAACAGTTTTCTTGTATTATATCTTGTGTTATGGTGTTTAGGTTTTTTGACTTGTCATGTTTTTCTAAAAGACCTGTAATCATTGTTTTCTCTATGAATCCTATCTTTGAAATAAATATTTTTGCTTGCATGGAAATAATATTTTCTTTTAATGTTAATGCTTTTTGGTTCTACTTTCAGATTATCCTTCACTTCTGTGTATTTATATTACCACTCAAGTTACTTTCTCTTTTGTTTCTTCAGTGAGACTTGTGGATTCAAGGTTTTCTATTCTGCTGTATAGGCTATAAATTCTACCTTCATATTCTCTTTTAAACAATTCAGGAACATGCTCTCTTTGGAATTTACAGGATGTTTTGGCCCATCAAGTGTTGATTTATTTTCCTTTGTCTTGTGATATTTATTCATAGATGTCTGAATTCTTTCTTTCTTTCTTTTTTTTTTTGCTGAAGCAATTGGGGTCAAATGACTTGCCCAGGGTCACACAGCTAGGGAATGTTAAGTGTCTGAGGCCAGTTTTGAACTCAGGTTCTCCTGACTTCAGGGCTGGTGCTCTATCCACTATGCCATCTAGCTGCCCCTGATGTTTGAATTCTTCTACCTGATCAGGAGACCATATTTCCTTCTGTTATTAATGTCTTTTTTGTTAGGGTTTTTTTTTTTTGGCTTATGCTGTAGGTCTTTAATTGCATTTTATTCCTCCTGAGATCCTTGGGATTTTCAATTTTTTTTTTCTTTTCTTATAGTCTCCTATCATTCACTTTCTGACTCCTTCCTCTTTGAGTGTGATTTCCCTGGGAAATCGATTTTAAAGTCATCTTAACCTCCTCCCTGCAGGATAATTGAATTCACCAGTCTTTATCCCTGTCTCAAGTAACTTCAGGGGGTGAGAAGAGAAGAACTGGTTGAAAATGGAACCCTTTTGTATCAAGCTCAGTATAGTGCCATAAAGCCACATATACCTGTCTTGCCTCAGTTCCTTTGTTTCCTTAGTTTTCTAGATGAACTATAGAGAGTTGTTACACTGATGTTTTGACCTAAGCATGCTTCTGCCTTCTGGTTTTCCCCAGGATTGGGAGAAAAAGTAGGGAATGTAAAATTGAATTCTGTTGCATGTCCATAGGTCAGTTTTTGGAATCCTCCTGTAAGAAGTGGTAGAATGGGGCAAAAAATATTTAGTGAACACATTAGAATTAGCAATTAGCTTTATCTACTGTTAGTTCATTGAATCATTGCATTATTTGGATTCTTGGAGTCTTAGACTCTGGAGCTTGATTTGTCACCTGGGTCAAATTCCTATTTTGTAAAGGTTCAAAAGGACATGAGAATCAGAGAAAATGTCTAGTATGCCATATTGTTGCTCATGTTATGTGACTGCCTCCACTAATTTGTCTCTGCCTCCTTTCTCCCCATTTATGTTCATCTTCCACTAAGCTGTCTATGCAAGCTTTAAGTACAAGTCTGACTGTGCTATTACCCCATTCAAGCAATTCTAGTAAGCCCCTATTATCTCTAGGATAACAATAAACTCCTCTCTTTGGGTTTTTTTTTTAACTTTTTTTTATTTGTTTTGCTGAGACAATTGTGGATAAGTGACTTGCCCAGGGTCACACAGCTAGGAAGAGTTAAGTGTCTGAGATCAAATTTGAACTCAGGTCCCCCTGACTTCAGGGCTGGTGCTCTATCCACTGTACCACCTAGCTGCCCCATCTCTTTGGTTTTTTAAAAAGGTTAAAACTAGCATCATTAAGTACTATTTACTCCACTTTGTTCACTCTACAATCCAGCCAAGTTGGACTTATTACTGTTCCTCACAAAGCACACTAGCTCTCTATACAAAATGCCAAAATACATTCCTTTCTGTCTCTCTCATGGAGAACTCAAACATACTTTCTACATGAAGACTTTCCTAATCCCCCAAGTTGCTGGTACCTAAACTAGCTTGTATTATGTTGTATTTAATCTGAATATACTTAAATGTGTAGATATTGAGACCCTCGTAGGATGTTTCTGTATGAGACTATATGCTTCTTGAGGGTAGGAATCATCTTGTTTTTGTATTCTCAGTGCTTACCTTGATGGTTGCCACATAGTAGATGCTTAACAAATACTTTATTTATTAATTGCCAGGCACAGTATTGGGCGTTGGAAATACAAAGACAAAAATGAAAGTTTCTGCCCTGAGGGAATTTGTGTTCCTTGAGAGGGGTAGAACAGGAAAACTAGAAATATATAGGAAATTAAATATAAAATATATACAAGTAATTTCTTGGGAAAGAACACTATCAACTGATGGGGATATAGGGTAGAATCAGAATAGTCTTATTGTAGTGAAGAGCATTTGTGTTGAGTTTTGAAGGGAGCCACAACTAGGCCAAGCTTATCCATCATTTTAATTGTCCTGGGCCACAAGCATTCAGAACAATGACTTGAGCCCTTGCCTCCAGGAACTATTTCAGAAGCATTTCAGAGAAGATAAAATAAACAACAGGAAAGAATTCTATTTACTGAATCTTATGTTTACTTGAATCTTGATTGGTGTTAGGGGACAGTCTCTAGTTATGGCTCTGACTCCAGGAAACGTGTGCATCATCAGTTTTCTTTCTTTTTCTCTCAGATAAAAATCCCTGCAAATCAAACCCTGTAGAAATGGGGGTGTATGTCAAGTGAAGCATTATCAATTGGTTTGCATTTGCCCTGTTTTGTGGGAAAACACTGTGAAATCGGTGAGTGTAGGAGTATCATTTTTCACCCTTGGGTTCTAAACCCAAAATCTCCTTTTCTTCAGAGAAAGCCTTTTTCAGTTAGCTTGTGACCACTTGATAATCAGGTTCATCCCTCCTACCCACTAAATACTTGGATAACAGATCCAAAAATAATCAAGAAAGTGAAATAGAATTGTGGGTATACTCTTAACCTACAAGGTTCTCCATCATCTCTGCCTCTTGACTTCCTTGGGTCCTTCAAGTTCCTGCTAAAATGCCACCTTTCACAGGAAGCCTTCCTCAAAACCTCTTAATTCTAGTGCCTTTTATCTGCTGATTATTTCCAGTTTAACCTGTATATAACTATTTGGATATAGTTAAATAACTATTGTCTCCCTTTTGAGACTGTCAGCCTTTTGAGATCAGGGACTGTCTTTTGCCTTTATTTTTTTTTTTTATTCCAAGTGCTTAGTATGGTGCCTAGCACATAGTAGGAGCTTAATAAATGCTTATTGAATGACTAACTGTGGTAAAAGAGACAAATTGATTCCTGATCTGGAGGGACTAATGGGTTGGTTTCAAGTGGGAAGGAATAAGCATTTATTAAGCATCAACTATGTGCTAGGCACTGTATTACGGACTTTACAAATATTATCTAATTTTAATTATTTTAATTTTATTTATATTTATTTTATTATCTAATTTTATTTATGTGACATTGCTAATGTGAATATCAACATATATGGCTGTTGATTGCTAGATAAAGAATATGCCTACATATCTATGTCTATAGATATATAGTTATATATAATATTAATAATTA
This sequence comes from Myrmecobius fasciatus, assembly GCA_023553655.1. Taxonomy (NCBI): domain Eukaryota; kingdom Metazoa; phylum Chordata; class Mammalia; order Dasyuromorphia; family Myrmecobiidae; genus Myrmecobius; species Myrmecobius fasciatus. The sequence goes on from JAJPUD010002868.1 coordinate 3,824, forward strand.
TTAATAACAAAGATGCATCAGCTATTCTTATTAGAATGCCTTGCCCTGTCATTAGATTGAGTTTCTTGAGATCAAGAACTCCATAATTTAAATGTAACAGTTCCAATGGTCTCTTCCTCCTTGGAGGCTCAAGATAATATCTATGTTGTTCCTGCTGGTGATAAAGAGTAAAAGAGATGTTGAAGTCAAAGCAAGATTTGTCCTGTACACATAAGATGAGCCTAAATTTCTTCTTGATGCAAAGATCTTATTTCCCATTAGAATGTGAGTTTTTGAGGGCAGAGACTTTGTTTTCACCTTTCTATATATCCCCAGTGCTTGGTACAATGTCTGGCACATGATAAATATTTGATAATGCTTGTTGATTGATTGACATCATTGTCCATTCTTTGAGACTTGTAGATTAAAGCAACAAGGACTGGAGCATGTGGTGGAAGAGGGGTTAGCAAACACAAGTTGTGGTCAATTTAATCTAATCCAATTAAATTTATGAAATGCCTACCCTATGTAAGGAACTGTGCTGGAATACAAAGACAAAAATAAAACTAGTCCCTATCCTCAGGAAGCTTGTTTTTGGGGACAGAGAGGGAATGGAAGGAAACAATATGCAAATAGATAAGTACATAGGTGCTAATTTGAACAAATGTTTCATTAATATCTTTTAAAAAACCTATCATTGTCATTGATTCCCTTTCAACTTTTCCTCTTCAATAGGCCTCTCTCTTCAAACAAATAAGTATAATCAAGTAAAATAAATCCATACATTGACCATGTCTAAAATGTATGCCTTGTCTTCTTTAACTTTGAGTCCCCTCAAAACGTGACTGGTTACTACATTGATTTATGTTCCCAAAATTTTTTTAGTGCCATTTTTCTTTTTATTATGGAAATCAAACAAATTGCTCTATAGGTTTTGGGTACTTCACTCTGCATGATTTCATAGATATTCCCCTGAGATCTTTATGTTTGTCATTTGTTTACAGGGTAATAGTATTAGTTATCTTCATAAATGATGATTTATTTAGCCACTCCCCCATTGATGGGCACTTACCTTTCTTTTAGTTCTTTGCTATTATGAAAAGTGTGGCAATCAATATTTTTGTGTATTGGGACTCTCCCTTTGCTCTGACTTGCTTAGGGAATGTGTCAATTCATGGTATCCCTGGGTTTAGTGATTTTCTTACTATAATTTTTTGTTCCAAAAGTGGATCCAATTCACAGTTTTACCAGCTGTGCTTTAGTGTTCCTGTTTTCCCAAAACCCCTTCACAACTTACTAGTTTTTACATTTTTACAGTTACATATTTGACCATTAGACGGGTACAAGGTGAAATCTTAGTGTAATATATGGACATTTGTGAAGGGAGAAAGTGTTAACAACTAAGGGAATCTGGAAAACTTGCTATAAAGGAGAGCTTATAAACTGAACTTTGAGGGAAGCTACCACAGTAGATCAAAGCTGAATAATCCAGCCTTTCCAAGTGGCAAGATTCTCTCATACTTGAATTATTCTTCTTCCTAAAAATAATGATCTTTGAAATTGTACAATACTTTATAATAATAATTAGCATTTATAAGCTGCTGTAAGTTTGCAAAATGCATTAAAATATTATTTCCTTTGATTCTGACAACAACCCTGGGAGGCAGATGCTATTATTATTTTTATTGCACAGATGAGAGAATGCAGAAGTTAATTGACTTGCCTAGAGTCACAAAGCTAGTAAGTATCTGAGGCTGGATCTGAATTCGGGTCTTCCTGACTCTAGGTTTTATGCTCTATCCATTCTGCTCTCTAGGTGCTTTTATGTTTTAAAAATAATTTCCATCTAAGTGCCTTCATATTGCTGGACTTAGAATCAGGAAACCCTGGGTTCAAATCTCACTTTTTTCCATAATGTTTTTGATTCTCAGAGTACCTCTGTGAAGCAGATTTGTATGACCTGGTCAAGGTTTTTAAAATATTGCACTCTATGAGAATTTCTGTCCATCTGAGGGCATCATATATTTAAATGGACAAATTGATTTCACTGTTATATATCTGGATTGATTTACCAAAAAGTAACTACAAAATGGAAAGCAAATTTTTTTGGGGGGGGGTGTGGAAAATCTGACTGTTACAAAAAGTGTTATTTTTTCTTTAGATGGCTGCCTATAACTAGCCTTTGTTCTTCCTTGATTAGAATTAATGTTGTTATATTCATTTTACATATATGGAGAAGGAGATTAAGTGATTTGCCTCCAGGTGACACAATGAGCTAGAAGCAAAATTAGGACTAGAACTCAGGTGTCTTGGCTATTGAGAAAATGTTCCTTCCACCTAACCCTCTCTTTTTCCACTCCAGGCAAGGTCATTGTCACTTCAGAGACTCAGGAGCTAGGAATTATAGATGTTGAGTTGGAAGGGATACTAGGGGTCACCTAGAACAACCCCATTATCTTAGAGATGAGGGAACTGAGGCTGAGCAAGGTTAAATAATGTACCTAAGGTCATCCAGGTAGTAAGTGGCAGGAATGAACTGGGGTCTCCACATTACAAACCTTCCCAATTATACCAGCCAAGTTGTTGACAGAGGGCGAGGTTTCACAGGTGAGGAGGGTTATGAACTTGGGTCAGTGTCCTAGGCCATGCCAAAGGCTAAGAGGTCCCACTCATGCTGGGGCACACAAAGGGCAACGTATGTTTTCCTTTACAGAGCAACGCCAATGCCAGTACCAAAACAGTGTCTGCTGGCAATACTGCCAGGACCAGGAATCCGGCCATGCAAGATGCTCCTATGCTGAGGGTTATATCATCGCAGAGGATGGGAAGAAGTGTGAGGAGGAAGGTAAATGAGTTCCTACGGAGGGCTGGGGGCTTCATAGCATGAATGCCCACTTAGATTCCCTCCCCAGCTCAGTTAGTGTGATCTACATATTGTATTTGTGTTTTGGGAAAATTAATTTGTTGGGAAATGGGTTGGTGGGAGAAACTCTAGTCACAGGAAAAAGTAATGAAAAAGAATCTAGGGAAACAATTGCCCAGGTGAGAAGGTCACCAGGCTCCAGTTTAAAAGAGGTGGTGAGAACTATAAAGCTTTTTCAGGGCCTCTCATCCACCTTGGATGTCCACCTCATTCAGCCTGCTCTCACTGGTGGCTCTAAGGAGCCATACCTCAGTAAAATGAAGGCAGCAGATGGACTAAACCACGTTGGGGGTAGCTGAGAGACCTCAAACCCATTGGTGAATTAGGGGGGTATCTAGGGAAAACCTTCCCCTGGAGAAATGGGTGGATAAGAACAATTTGTTTCAACGTCCGTAAGAGCAGCTGAAACAGGCGCCAGGAAACTCTGAGAGCTTGGCCAGACACCAAAGAACCAAAGGTCATCCACAGCATCCTGGGGCATTGCTAGTGGTCCTGGCGTTTGCCCTGCCACTGGACTTCAATCTGACTCTGGAAGACAAAGTGAGGCTGAGGACTTTGTGCAACTCTGCCTTACTTAAGTCCAATCCGTGCACTGGTCAAGATATCACCCCATGATGTTCATTAATCTATTATGACTATATAGTTGAACTACAACAAAATCCAAACCAAACAAAACCCTCCACATCACTTTATAAAGTTTTATAGTCTTTGTTTGTGAAGAGGAGATGTTTATCTCCTGGTAGTGATATCGGGAAGCTACATAGAAAAACAATTTATTTTTATGATGAAAAATATCTTTATGTAGATGATACTTAAAACACTTCCCCTTCCCCTTATTTTGTCCTAGCACAGTGCTGAAAGCGCAGAGGGCACTCAATAAATGATGAGGCAATGTGGGGTAGTGGAAAGAAAATTGCAATCAGGTCTGAGTTCAAATTTCAATTCTATAACACGGGGCAAGTTACAAATTCCCTGAGGTTCACTTTCTCCATCTGTAAAATGAGGAAAACAATACCCTACTCCACAGGGTTCTTGTGAGGAAAGCATGTTTATAAATCTTAAAGCAATATATAAACGTGAATAATAATTAGAAGATGCATTATCCATGCACTTAGTTATGCGAAATACCAATCTTGTTCAATAGATGGAAAAACCTAGGATGAGGCTTGTGTTAAAGACACACACACACATACAAAGCATGCATTAGATTAGAATATCAGAAAAACTTAGTTCCAATCCCTGCCTCTGTTACTTACTACTTGCATGGCCTTAGGGAAATTATTTAATACCTCTAGAGCTTAGTTTTCTCCTTTTTAATGAGGGGTTTGGACTAGATGCTCTGGAAAATATCTTCCAGCTTAAAATCTTATCTTAAAAATCTAAACTCAAGTCAGCTAGCTAGTGACACAGTCTGGATTAGGTCCCAGGGACTCCATCATTTAGTCTTAGGTGCTTTGCCCCTCAGATTTCCTATAACCATCATAATAATAATTAATAACAATAATGAGGCTGAGGATGATAATAATGGAAGCTAGTGTTTATAGTTTTATGGCTCACAAAGTACTTTGAAAATGTTATTTCATTTAATTCTTAGAACAACACTTTGAGGTAATACTATTATTATCCCTATGTTAGAGCAAGAAAACTGAAGTAGATTGAGTTTAAGTGATTTTTCCATGGTTACATAGTAAATGTCTGTAGGCAAAATTGATTTCAGATTTTCCTGACTTCAGCTATAACCCTCTATTCACTACCCTTTAGCTCATTCAATAAATCAGTTGTCCTAAAAAGGAAAGAAAAAAGTTACTCCTTTCATTGTTATATTGTGTTCTAGAAATGCAGAACTGGATTGCCCCAACCACAGGACTATGTGCATGTGGGTTTTTGATTACATGCTATTTAACAGTTATGAAGAATCCCCAAATAGCCACTAAAAGTCATTTCCCAATGATTTGGAATGTGGATTCCTCAATAATTTGGAATGTGGATATACTCATGCCAGAGATTGGCTCTTGAGACAAAAACCATCTCTTCTCTTCAGCTTTGTTTCCTTGTGGGCTCATCAAAGTGCCCAACACAAGGGATTTTCATGAAGAAATTTTCCAGGGCAACATGACAATTGGGAATGAGTCTTGGAATGTAACTGGAGAAGGGAATTCTTGGAGCAACGAGATAGGTGAGGACTGGGGAAAAAAGGGCTTTCCACAATGTTAAAGCTGGAGAAATGTAATCAATTACAGAATGGAAGATAATAGATCTGAATCATTCTATTCATTCATGGAATATTTGTTGAATACCCGCTATGTCCCTAGGCCTGTGTATGACAAGATACCATAATCTTATGGAGCTTACTTAGAATCTAGTTGGGTTGATGACTCCCATAGGAAAAGTTGTTATCATAATGATTCTCACTTTTTCCATAAATCCTTTGCTGAATACTGAAATCCATAATATCAAACTCTTAACTGTATTATGCAAGATGTTCCAAAAGTTTTTTTTCCCCCTGAGGCAATTGGGATTAAGTGACTTGCCCAGGATCACACAGCCAAGAAGTGTTAAGTGTCTAAGACCAGATTTGAGCTCAGGTCCGCCTGACTTCAGGGCTGGTGCTCTAACCACTATACCAACTAGCTGCCCCTTTAATAGTTTTTAATAACTTAAAACTGCACTAAGATTTTTGGAATACCTTATGTCATTTATATCTCTCATTTAGTGTTTCATATGTATAAATATAATTATACATGTTATATACAACATATTGTATAATCTATAATATGAAGAAATATATTTAAAATATATATGTATATACTGTCTTATCTCACAGCATCATATATGTAGAACTAGAGAGGATAAAATGTATAGTAGAAACTCAACAGATATTTATTGTTGGTTGTCAAATGAGTGATTCTTGGGATGTGTTTGGAGTGCTGGATTTGGAGCCAGGAAACCTGGAATTCAAATCCCACCTTTGACACATATATATCTATGTGACGACAGGCAAATGATCTAACTTCTCTGAACCTTAGAGTTTTTATCTGTAAATGAACAGTTTAGGATTAAATGGCTTCTAAGCACCCTTATAATTCTAAATCTCTGATCCATCCTTTGTCCTAATATAAAATGATATAAAAGTTCAAAAAAGGGGGGAGCAGTTGAATGGCACAGTGAGAGAGAGTGAGCATTTAGTGTGGCTCAGATAAGGCTTCTGGGAAGCAGCAGTAAATGGAGCTAGATCGGGGAAGAGTAAGATTTGACCATGATGAGACAGGAGGCAAAATAGGGGATGGGTGAAATAGGGAATAGTGCACAGGATTCATGAGTGGACTAGCCTGGCATGAACAGAGAGTACTTACTTACTAGTGATAGAAAATTGGGTTTGAAAATGCAGGCAAGTTCTAAACTGAAACGGGCCCTAATTCATGTCCCTCCCCTTATAGAGGACAGAACCAAAATCGTTGGAGGATTTTCCTGTCACCGGGAAAAATGCCCATAGCAGGTAATGTTTTTCTTTGTAGGTTTGGTCTCAGTCTTTCCATCTTCCACCTTCCTCCAGTGGAGAAGTTTGGAAAAATAGAAGAAATTGACAAACCCTGTTCTAAAAGTCCATAGGATTTTAATCTGTTGCTTCTATAATCTGTCCATTTTCTGGGCCTTAGTTGTGAGAAGTCAGTAATTGAACAAGAGGATGATTTGCCTATATTCCTCTATCATTCAGGAGAATTTCCTCTCTTTATAAAAAAATTTCTGTTGAGATATTTTTAAAAAATGTTTTAAAACAACAATACTCACTTTTTAGTGATGCCCCCTGCCTCTAACAGAACTCTCCTTTGTAACAAGTATTATCAACACCCTCCCCCCCAAAAAAAAATCAACACATCGGTCATGTATGAAATGTAAGTCTCATTGTGCAACTGTTGTCCACTACCTCTTTGCAAGAGGTTAGAGATATGTTTTCTCACCATTTCCAGGGGATTTTCCTAAAAATTTGCCAGTAGCTCAGGTGAGACAGAGAGCCAACGGAGACTAAGACAGGAGCCACGTTGGCTGGTTTACTGTGCAAGGTCATGAAAAAAAGATTTGTATTTTTTCATTTTATTGAAAAGTTATTGTGCATTAGGAAATCTGGGATTGCTGGGTGCTGTGCTGCTGTACATAGATTTTTCTGTTTTTGTTCAGCCTTGATGCTGCTCACAGCCCATGCTACACAGTGAATTATTGTTAATGAAAAAACAAGGGGACACAGCAGTAACAGAAATGGTGTGTGCAAAGGACCCTATAAAGATGACTCAGGGAGAAAGTGATTTCAGGTTTCTTCATTTCCCTCCCTAAGGTCCTGATCTGGAATGAACAAAATCATGACTTTTGTGGTGGAACTTCATCAGCAATCGCTGGGTGGTCACTGCTGCCCACTGCCTGGAGATCACTGTGACTCTAGGTGAGTCGGACTCATTGCCCAAGGTACCCTGAAGCTCAGCTCTCTGAGCTGAATCCCACCTTTTAGCTTTTATTCAAGGTAAGTCAAAAGTTGTCAACTATCAGTGAAGGACTTACTCAGTACCTACTATATGCAAAAAATTTTGCTAAGGAAAGCCCCAGTGAACTTACAGAAAAAGAAAATTCCTAATAAAACGAAGAGTGAATAGTACAGACTACAGCAATAGCAATACCTATATTTATACCACTGTGGGTGATCATGCCAAGTTTCGAAGAGAGCCAAGTGAAGAGAAGATTGATGTGAAGGAAATTCGTACACACACACCCTTACTATGTCTTGGAGAACTATGACAATGACATAGCCCTTCTCTCCCTGAGCCAAGATGTGGTTTTCAATAAACACATTCTTCCTATTTGCCTTCCCAGTCACAATCTGGGGGCACTGCTAACTAAAGAAGGAAAGGTAGGGATGGTAAGTGGGTGGGGATCCACATACCACCTAGGTCCTCCCTCCCGTTTCCTTTTGCGTGTGGATTTGCAAATGATTAATATGGAAACTTGCCGAAAATCAACAAACAAGATAATCACTGATAATATGTTCTGTGCTAGTCACAAAGCGGAGGTGAAGGACTCTTGTAAGGGAGATGGTGGTGGGCCCCTGGCCGTGTTCTACCGGGACATATGGTACTTGCTGGGGATTGTAAGCTGGGGAGAAGGCAAGTATGGCCTGTACACTCGAGTTTCCAATTATGTCTTATGAATCAAAGAAGCTGAGATCAAGGCCAGTAATGCAACTGAAAAATGATCTGACCAAGGCATACTTATCAATTCACAATGGGAAGATGGGCTTCCAAACCTGAGGACAGCAAGGAAAGCTGAGGACACCTAATACCAAGTGAAACTTTATGCTACCCAGTGTTGTTTTTTGGTTAAATAAAAATAACCCTCCCCAAAAAATAATACAGTACAAATAAATCCACAAACATATTTATTATAATTTGATAACAGATTTATTTAAAAGTTCCATTATAGTGGAAATACGTATAGAAGAATTGTACATGTTTAATACATATTGGATTACTTGCCTTCTAGAGGAGGGAGTAGGGAGAAGAAAGGGAAAAAAATTGGAACAAAAGATTTTGCAAGGATGAGTGTTGAAAACTATCTTTATGCATATGTTTTGAAAATTAAAAAGCTTTAATAATTTTTTTAAAAAGTGCTACTATAGGCCATTATCTGTAAATAACTTAATTCTCAATCCATAATCAATCAACATAAAAAAAAATCTGTAGGGAATTAGGTCACACCTTCATAAACTGTCTTCTCCGTTCTGTTTAATAGAAAGAAGCAAGCTAAGTAAGCAAGCAACTGAGTGAGTGCCTCTTAAGTTCCCTTTGGGAGCAGTGGGTCTGCCAGGAATTATGTAAAATTGAACTGAATTACACTTGAATATCTAGAGGATTTTCATGTTTTTATATCTTAAATCTGAGTAAATGATAAATCTTTACAATAATATCAGTGTTCAAGCAAGCAGGACAGCTTTGACATGTGTATACATACACATATATAAAGATATTCATGCAGATACATGCACACAAAATATAGGTGAAAAATGCTCATGGGAACAGTGCATATAAAAATATATGCAAATATGCATACACACTATACTGATACACAATAGAAATATGCAATATGCATGTGTACATATACACTCAAAATGTATAAATATAGGGTCAGCCAATAGAAACAATAGATAAAACACTGGTTCTGGTGTCTGGAGGACCTGGTCCAAATTTAACTTCAGACACTACTAACTGTGTGACCTTGGGCAGACTTAACCCCAGTTGCCTCCCCTGCCCCAAATGTATACATATATTAATATGGATATATATACTCTGTGTGTGTGCTATCCATAATTTGAAATTTTCAATCTGACAAAGAATCTTCTTTTCCTGTGCTATTTTGTATTCAGAAACTTTGTTGTTATTTGTTAAATTCATAATAAAACATTAAAATGAGAAAAATTTCAGAGTTAATCAACTCTTCTTTGGAGGGTTAGGGCTGCTACTTACATCCAAGTGAGTTCTCCCAACTATGTCTCTGAGACCTGATGGAGCAGTCCAAACCTGAGAAAACAAATATACATAGTCATTAATAAAAATTAATACAAAAAAGAAATAGGAAAGGTAACTGTCTACATGGGGACAGAGATATAGGTCAAGAGCAACATATGAGAGTCAAAGTTCAAATCACAGACAGATAAATTCTTCTATATTCACTTACTTCCTTTAAATCCTAACTATTCCTGGAAAGCTCAATTCCAGACGTTCTCTGGATTCTTACTCTATCAATGTCAGGCAGTTAAAAAGCTAAGTGAAAGAGATATAAAAAAAAAGTAAGATAGTTCCTGCTCTCAAAGAGCTTACAATCTAATGGGAGACAACATTCAAACAACTATGTATAAAAATCATACATACAGGATAAAATGGAGATAATCAAGAGGGAAGGCACTAACATTAAGGAGGATCAGAAAAAGCTTGCCATGTTAAGTTGGAATTTTAGCACAATTTTGATGGAAGCTTGAGAGGTAGAGATGAAGGAAGAAAAAAAGCATTCTAGGCATGGGGGCTGAGCAGCGAAAGCAAACTTTTTATATTGATTCTGTATATATTTACATTGGCCCCTTAGAATGTAAGCTTCTTTTTACTAGGGATTGTTTCATTTATTGTATTTGTATCCTCAGAAACTAACATGGTGCTTGGCAAATAGTAGGTGCTTAATGAATGCTTGTTGCTTTATGTAGTTGCACTCTTTTTTCTTTCTTTCTTTCTTTCTTTCTTTTTTTTTTTTAAGTTGCCAGGAATTAGAAAAGGCCAGGAAAAAACAACATATATTCTATTTATAAAAATTTCACTGAACTGAACATAAATGGACTTTTTGGAGAGCAGTTTGGTAGTACACGATAAAAGCTACAAATGTAATCGTACTCTTTGATTCAAAGGTCTTTTATTAAGACTATGCTCCAGAGAATGTTATCAAAAAATTTAAAAATAGATATTCGTTCAAATATAGTCACCTTATTTGTAATTGCAAAAACCTAGAAATCAAAATGTCCTATAAATGAGCCCTGGCTCAGTAAATTGAGGTATACTAAAGTAACAGAATACTATATAAGACAATTTCAAAAAGATCTTTATGAAAGAATATGAAGCAAAGAAAGCAAAACAAGAAAAGAGTTCCCAGTATAACTATTTTTAAAATGTACAGGGATGAATGGATAAAGAAAGGTGAAGGGGGTTTGCAGTAATTGATAAGTTGTTATGGATACTTTATATGATGAAATTCATCTGTTCAAATGGAAATAATGGAAAAGCAAATTTGTTAGATGATTTTTGTAGCAATATTGTTTCCCTACCACCATGTTTTGAGATTATAATAAAAGTAAACAGGACACTTTCCAGATCACCCTTGGGGGACAAAAATCTAACTATAGAATTTCAGTTTCTCTGTTGGAGTCACTTAGAATTTTTTTGGTCCTTTTTGCAATGTTCTTTTTTTAAAATGTCCTTTTGAGCAATCTATATTCTAACTCCACTAGAATAAGGGGCAAAATATGCGTATAAATACTAGTAATCTAAGGAGGAGAGAACACTAAAACCAGAGGTATTCGTGATTAAGAAAAACTTCTGCATGAGTTGTCATCTGAGTTGTAAGGAATCAAATGGAGGGGAATGCATGCCAGCCACAGGAGGCAGCTTGTCCGTAGACATCGAGGTAGAAGCCTCATGCTGGGGTATGGCAAAGTAGTCTAGTTTAGCTGGAAAATAGAGTATGAAGAAAGTCTGGAATGGTAGGTGGGAGGCAGTATGGCACAGGGGAGAAGCCTGGCTTAGAGTCAGTCCTGGATTCATTATCGGTGCCCTGTTTATTGTATCACCTGAGCAAGGCATTTTACAGCCTTAAACCTTCTCACCGGTATAAAAAAGACAGGGACTGGGTGACCTCTGAGGGGGCTTTCCCCTTCCTATCTATGAAAGAATGAAAAAAGCTTCAATGTCTTCTTGTTTAGACAAGTAAGAGGAGCAGAATAATTGGTTTTTTTAAATAGTGTTAACTCCCTTGAGAGAACAAGAAGATTCCTTTGCTCTGTCCCCATTTATCTCTTGAGAACTAAATATTTACTATATGTGGGTGCTTCTCTAGCTCTTAAGGAAGCTTCCAAAGACTTCTAACATCTATAGCTTTATCTGCTTGGCTTACTGGCTCAGATAGGCTGAAAGTGAAATGACCCCAGAATGACTATGAACTTTTTTGGTGGACTTGAGCTAAAATTTCCCCAAATCTAAACCATACCCCTCCTATTTACACTCACAGATAAAACCAGTCCCGACACATTTTGAATACCATCCACAATTCACTGTATGGTAATCATGCATTAACAATAACATTTCTGTTTCTCCAACCTCATTACAATAAAAGAACAAATAATCCTTCCTCTTGCCTGAACTTCCATGAACTAAACTCACTCAGCTGTCTCCTGGGGACTTGAAAACCCAATTCTCTTGTTCTGATCTATTAACTTGAATCATTAAAGTTGTATCTTAGTTTCTAGATTAGTAATACTCCTTAAAAATGCTGTGCAAATTAACATTTTATATATCAGATCCTATTTTAAATGCCCTACAGCAGTAGGAGCTTGGTATTAAAAGGGATCCTATGGTGACTTTACAAAACCTATTATGTTGAAAGTGAAACAGAAATCAAAGGAAGAATTTTTCAATGAGTGAAACATCCCTATCTCTTTTCAGCATGACAACTTTAAGACTTTGTGTCAAGCAAGTCTTGTGATGGATACATGTGTTACAGATACAAACTATGTTTGAATCTCAAGAAAGGACATCAATCTAAGAGATTTGGATTTTGAGTCACTTTTTTGCCACCCACATTTCTATTGTGTTAATTTTAGCCTATCATTGCATCACAAGGGGTTTGTGCCAGCTATCCTTCAGAACTCCTATACCTCATTTTTCACATAAGCAAAACATACCTAGTCAACCTTGGATCTTATCACTCACCCTTCTGATTAGTCTCCTGAATCAGGTGTCAAAATTGATCTTCCCAAGGTACATCTAACCTTGCCGCTTTTATCCAATAAATTCCAATGTCATCTTGGGAATCAAATATAAAGCCCTTTTTGGTTTTTAAAGCTCTTTATCACCTGGACTCTTATTACTTTTCCATGTACTTTGACCCAATGATTCTGATTTCCTTGCTCTTCCTTGCTTCCAGCACTCCATCTGGCCATATACAATTTCACTGGCTTTCATACCTAGAAATTCCTTCCTCTTTATTTCACCTCTGCCTCCTGGAGTTCTACATGTCCAACAAAGATTCCACCTACTGCAAGAGGACTTTCCTGGTGTCCTTTAGTGCTAGTGTCCTCTCTGAGAGTATCTCCAAATCACCTCGTATATAGCATATTTGCACAGTTGTTTTTATGTTGCCTGACCCATTAAAAGTCCCTTGAAGAGCTATTGATACCTTTCTTAGTATGCTCAGTATTTAGCTAAATGCCTTCAGCACTTGCTGCCTTGCTGATATGCCCCACTGTCCTCACAGTACCAGTTTGGGGCATGCTCTAGTTACCTGGCTGTGCACAATAAAGATGTTCAGGAGACCCTGCTGCATCTCAGGATAATCAGAGGATTAAGAAATGACAACACAATTAGGATGACACTTTTTGAAGTTTTGGAAGAGATGACAGAGCAGGAAGGAAGCAATGACTAATGTAGACCAGGCTGCCCCTCTCCTACAAACATGGAAGGTTAAGTCTCCTTTAAAACTTTCCTCAATCCCACTGTCAGGTACAGAGATGCTAAGAAATACAAATCTGGCCTATATTCATTCCCTAGATCTCTTATTCAAAGATTAGTGATGGTTGAACATGGTGAAAGTAAATATTTTCTGGGAGGTACATTGACTATATTTCATTGTTTATTACTTTTCTAAGGAGATTCATGTAACCATTTTTGATGGAAGTATATTCCTTCTCTCTTGAAATGGAATTTCTTTTCCTTAATGATTTGAGGTTATCTTAAAGGGCATCAATTCTTGTCTTGTATTATATACTGCACTGATGAACTTTAAAGGTCAATGGGCTGTAGCATCTTTTTGTCCCAATGCTAAAATGGGCAAAAAAAATTTTTTTTGTCTTGTCACGAGTCAATCTCAGTGATATACCAGTAAACATAACAATCTTTAAAAGTACAACACAACAATAACCCTACAGGAAGTCCTCAGGCACACTGAGCAGATCCTTTGTAGGGAATTTATGGAGAACAAAGACAAGAATCATTCACAAGATGAGAAGCTAGAATGGATTTAAAGACTTTAAAGAAGTCTTCCTTCCTCTTCTTCTTTACTGTGTCATTTTGCTATGTCCTGTGAAACCAGATAATTAAATTTGTCAGAATGTCTAGAATAAAGAATAATGTGTCTTGCATGCGTTAGAGCTCAGGAGGCTTTCCTATGAGAAAAATATATCTCTTTTGTTCTTATAGAGCTGGTCTGTGGGGAACAGGGAAAAGAAGATAGTTTCTATTCAGGTCTCTTAGATGTGTTCTGGGATAATGAAGGTTGTTGCCTTTCTAGTTAATTATTATAGTCCTATTGCCATAAATTGAAGAATGAATTGCTGCTGAACAGGTTCATCTTTCTGGGACTAAGAACTCTAGGTTACAGGGAAAAAAAATCCCTAGACACAGAATCGTACATAAAATCAAATGGATGAGGTAGCCTAGCAATATAAAGAGTATGGAAGAAATACAAGAATTTAAAAAATCTTCCCAAAAAAACTAAATTCTTAGCCGCAAACCACTTCTCTAATTGATGAAACATGCAATATGGTTTTCTATTATATACACATTTCTTCTGAAACAATGAAGAGACAACTTCCCAAAACCAGATGGGCATTTATTGTCTAAAGTCTGAAGCAGTACAACGAGTATTCATCTGTACAAAGTACACAACAGAACGGTTTAAATACAATTGGGAGAGATGCCCTTAGAGTCTCAGTCCAAGGACATGATACAGAAGTTGAACCAACAATTTACAGATACACTAAAAAAAATTTAAAATGTCATCCTTTCCCAAAAGTCCAATGGTGCATTTCTCACAGTAGAGATGAGGGAAGATCAGCAAGGTCACAACGGCATTTTATTGCCTTCAATGCTGATTTTCACTGCGTGAGCAGACCTGCTCTTTTTCCGTATATCTGTGAATTTCCGCATCTGTTTATCCAATCGACTGATTCCTTTCTTAGAAGTTCCCTGAAACTAACAGATTAAAAAAAAAAAAAAAAAAAAAAAGGTAAGAAAAGAGAGAAGAAATCAAACACATTCAATTCTGTCTTTCAGCAGTGGAAATACAGCAGTCAAATTAATTAGATTTATAATATCAACAAGATGCTTTGGTGGGCTAAGGACTTGCACAACAAATATGCACAGCAAGTGGTAATAATAATTCATGTACATATGCTATTGCATTAGCATTAAAGGAATGTTTAGTGCTGATGCCTATTTATTGTAACTTAGTACAGGGAAAATTTTCTAAGGTGACTGACTCATAAAGCAGGGGGGAAAAAAAGAAGAACTCTGTCCTATTCTATTTGATTAAAATTAAGCTACATACTAAAACCACTTCAAACTCATAATGGGGCCATATTATACCTAAAGGGGTAGAAAACAGCAGCGATAAGCTAACAGAATCTCAACAGTAAGAAATGAATCATTACTCTAACTTGCTTCAGATGCAAGAATATTTACAAAGAAAAAGAAGGAAAAAAGAAACTTCTTAATTAAAGGGATTTAAGACTCCTAAAAATAGTCTGACATAACAGACAAATCCAGATTTACCACTACAAATTATGAAAGTTTGACTTTTATTATAAATCCCTAATTGTCCTTTATCCAAGGAGATATTATGTGCTTGCTCAAATATCTTTTGGTCTCCAGCACTAACCTGCACATAACTTTTAGCAAGTTTCCTAACCTCTCTGAAGTCATTTATAAATTTAGGGACTTAAACTAGTTAGGGGTTCTTAACCTGAGGTTTGTGAATTTGCTTTTTAAATTTTTTTTTATGACTATTTCAAAACAACTAATTTCCTTCATAATTTTATGTATTTTATATATTTATAGAAAGTTACCTGTGAAGGGGTCATAATTTTCACCAGACTAACAAAGGAGATCCATGACACAAAAAAAGTTAACCCCTAGGCTAAGATGATCTGAGGTTCAGCTCTAAAATTCTATGATCCCTCCTATACTGTAAGTTCTTTAAAGGCATAGACGATATCACAATTCCTCTTAATCTACTGAAACTGAAACAGTAAATGCATCTTGGCCAACACAGAAGATATACTTTATGTATGCTGAGTGAATAAAATGGATCCCTTCCCCTTCAGGCATACTATAGTTCTCAAATTTGACACTAGATGGCAGCAACTGAGAGAGCTAATAGCAAGAAAGGAAAAAATCAGAAGTAGAAAAGAGATTTTGGATTTTGAAGGGAAAAAAAGGGATGAGGGAAATAGAAAAAAATCAGAGGCAGGTAAAAAGGAACAGGGATAAGGGAGAGAAGAGAGGGTACAGGGAAGAAAAGAAATGAAAAGATGCAAAGAAAGGGAAATGAAGAAAGAAGGGGGGAGGAAGGGTTTTTGGGACTTATTTAGTATACTTTTATGTTTATAGAATAGAACTGGGTGTACATCTCAATAAGACATAACAGAAGTTTTTTAAAAGTAGTTTCTGAACTTATGATTTTGAATGAGTTACCTCCCTTGTTATCACTCAGGCATTTGAAAAGTATGATTTGAACAAAATCATTCTGAAAGGCACTTGCAATCTGTAGTCTATGATGACAAATTCAAGGATATTTGAATTTCATAAAATCTATGGTAAGGTCATAATCACAAATGACAAAGTTTGGCATTTCTGGTTAAGATGTGAATGCGATCTTCACTCCATAAATGCTATTAGCTAAAGCACATGCAGGGATTCACACTTTCTCAGAGATACCTCTCTGATTACAAGGGCATCCTGTTGCCTTCAATGCTGAACTTGACAGCTCGATGCATTTTGCTGAGTCGTTTCTGCTCTGCAAATCGCCTCTTGTGTTTTTCCAAGCGGCTTAGACCTTTTCTAAGAATACCAGGCTAGAAACAGTATTTCAATTAATGGATAAAACCAAAATTAACTAAATAAATAAAGGACCATTTGGCTAATTTTGTGTAACATTTTCCTTTTATCTTAAAGACTCAGATCACACAATTTCAACCCTTTATTTCTCCTAATAGATTTAACGAAAATAGTGAAGATCATGTGAAAGCAGTTTCATTCAGGTACAGCAATAATTTCTCAGCTATCCTAGGATACTAGGCTTACGTAGGGTGAGGTTTACAATAAAAGATTTCTCTCTTAAAAGACTGCTGCTTGAAAATGGAACCATATACATCTTCACAAATGGTCATGTTCATGTTCTTGACAATTTCTGTATTGCTTCTGGATACTTGGTTTGACTGGAGAAGAAAACACTAAGCTTCTCTCAACATACAAACAGATGACAGGAAGGGGAGATGGGGCAATAAAAGAGATCTTTTTTCCCTTTTTACTGCTACTTACCCTTGATGATTCTACTTCCACATTCCACTTAGGTCTGACAACATAGTCCTTGTTGGAGGGCATTGGTACCCTGGCACGAGCACAGAAGCCAGGATCTCCAGGTCTAAGAGCTCTGAGCAAAAAGGAAAGCATTTCTTTTTAAAAGGCTATCTTAGAAAAGCATACTTCAAGGGTGATTTTCATTTGTGTTGTTACAATACAAAGTGCTAAAATCCAAAAAAATCTTCCCAATAAAATTAGGCCTTTAAGTTAAGGTCTTCAAGGAAAAGAAGCAAAGGAATAGATCTAAAACACACTTTGCTACTTAGGTACCGTATTGAAGACAGTTTCTAATTTAAAAAAAGAAAAAGATCAGAGCTGTAAAGCAATAGTAATGTATCCATTCATCTATACACATGTAATGAATGTTATTTAAAACTTATTGATATAGATCTAGAAATGGTAGTTAAGGAATAACATGAGAAAAATTAAAGAGCTAAGCATAAGCAAAGAAGCAGCAAAATTGTCTTTATTTACATTTGACAGATATGTTTTAGTTTGAGAAGAGCCTAGAAATTCAATGGAAAAAAAAATTGAAACTATCAGTAAATTTAGTAAAGTAGTAGGATACGAAATGAACTCACAAAAGTATAAGCCTTTTTGTCTATCTTTAACACCCAGCAAGAAAGAAAGAAAAAGAGATACAAATACTACAAAATGCATAAAATACTTGAGTCATTTTACAAAGGCACAATCTAGACTTATGACTGTGAATACAAAATATCCATTACAGAAATAAAGGAAGAATTAATAATTTGAGATATACGCTTTGTGTATAGTTAGGCTTTGTCAATATAAGAAAAATGGCTGTAAAAACTAAATTAATGTACAGATTTACCAAAGAATCACTTCATAGAACCAGATAAAATAACAACAAAAATTCATTTAGAAAAATGATAACTAGAAGGCCAGCATTTGTGGGAAAACAGGAATATTGATACACTGCTGGTAGAACTGTAAACTGGTTTAGCAATCCTAGAAAGAAATTTGGAACTATACTCAAAAATTTCAGCTAGAATTATTTGTAGTCCAGAAATACACAGAATGTACTAACATTAAATAAACTGTGTATACCCAAAAAACTATTAAACTGTGCATACCCTTGAATTAAGTGGTCTATAGCCAAGAGATAAGAAAAAACGATCTTCATGGTCAAAAATATTTACAGGAGCTCTTTTTTGGTGACAAAGAACTGGAAAACGAGGGGGTACCCATCAATTAGAGAATGGGTGAACAAATTTTGGTATATAAATGTAATAAAATACTATTGTGCTACAAAAATAGAAAAGATTTAGAGAAACTTGGGAAAACCTGTATGAACTGACGTAATGTGACATGAACAAAACCAGGAGAACAATTTTGTTATAAAATTACATAATTTTGTTATAAAATTATATTGTTTTAAAATGACAAAATATAAAAATGAACATTATTTTTATTTTAAGGAGTCCATGAGTTTTATCAAATGGCCAAAGGAGTCTATAACACAAAAAAAGGGTGTGTTAAGAAAATAATCCCTGGGAGCAGCATAATGATTTAGAAAATCACAAATTAACTTACTGATGTTGCTTTCAATTTTTATTTATACTGTTAAACAATGGCCAGGAGCTTCGAGTTTGAAGCCTCTGAGGCAGAGGAACAAAAGATCATAAATCTGGAGAGAAATAACCTAAAAATGTAGGTTTGTAGTCAATGGAAGATTAGGTAAGCAAGATCCAAACAGAACTGGAACATGAATAGTATTCAATAAACTCAAGGAGACAAACTAACTATTGGGACAAGGAAGTCCTTTTGACCAAAAAAAAAAAAAAGAAAGAAAAAAGGCTGGGAATATAAGAAATTAGTTTGAAAGAATTAAATTTAGATCAGCATCTTACACTGTATATCAAAAATATAGATGAAATACATAACCTAGATAACTTAAACATAAAAGGTTATATTACTTCTCTGATTAGAGTGATTAGAAGGTGGAATCTTTTCTTGTCCACTACAACTATTTTAAACAAGGGATTGTTTGAAAGTGATGAGTATAATAAACATACACATATATTAGTGATTAGAAGGAGAAATCTTTTCTTGTCCACTACAACTATCTTAAATAAGGGATAGTTTGAAAGTGATGTACATATATATCTTTCTATGTATCTATTTTAAAAGCAAGTGATATGAAATAAGATTTTTGATTTTATATAAAATTTCTGTTCTACTATGTATGAAATAAATTTTAAATGGGCAAAAAAATTATGGTTTCACTTTACTGTCATTACATTGGTCAGGATGACAAAAGATGAGAATGGTAAACATTAGAGGGACAAAAGGAACCCACCAACATATTCTTGGTGGAGTTGTGAATTGATCCAATCATTCTGGTCAACAATTTGGAATTACACTAATGAAAAGTACCTAAACTACACGTAGCTTTGGTCCACTGATACCACTAGTAGATCTATCACCCAAGGAGGTCAAAGGGAGAAGAAAAGATTCCATTCACAAGGTCAGTGCCTTCTCTCTGAGATTATTTTCTTTGTACATAGTTATTTACATATTGTCTGTCCCATTAACTTGTAAATTCCCCGAGAGTGAAGATGGTTTTTGTCTTTGTATTTCTATTGTTACAGGGCCAGGCAGAAGTTAGATGCTTAATAAATACTTAGTAATTTATTGATAGCAGCACTTTCTATAGAAGAGTAAAGACTTTTTTGATTGTTTTTTATTTTCTTTTATTTCTTTTATTGTTTTGGTTTTGGGGGGGGGGTTATGGCAGTGAGGAATTGGGAAGTGACAGAAACAAACAAAAAAAAATCAGTAAAACATCTAAAAAGACAGAAGCAAATTTAGCAAAATTCTTAAACACTAGATAGCACTATTTTAACTTTTTTAGTATCTTCCCATCAAACATAGCAAGCAGGAAAATTAAGTTATACTGAATCTACTGTAGAGGAAAAAAAAAAAGCTTACTTTTCTTCTCCTGTCAACACCTTTTCCAGATCTCTTCGTGGTGTCTGACCACCAGAACTATACAGACAAAAAAAGTTAAAAATTTCATTTTTTTAATTATGAAGAAAATCAAATTGAAATGTTAAGCCTTTTCAACCTATCAGTGTAGATAATAACCTTTATTTATACTATAGTATCAAGAAATACTTTCTGAGCTAAATCTTGAGGGGGGAAAAAAAAATCTATGTAAAACTACATCTCACAGCATTACTTCACTACAGTCTGCTAGCTAAGTAGACAAAATGGAGAGGACAATCATGTTGGGTAAACTTTCAGACTTTCTAATGTATGAATAATCACTAACAAAGCAATGGAGATAGAGGCCCGAAGGTGGCAATGTATGCAATCATGTAGTCAGAGCTGGGTGACCTTCTCTCTTACCTGTTCATTCGTCTACGCTGAGGCATTTGTTCCAGATCTCTCTGTTCCCTCTCCTCTCTGGTCATCCCTTTGTAGTTGGAGGTGAGGCCAAAGATAGGTCGAGACCACTCATCTACAATTTGAACAAAAGGACCAGCTGTTATGGACATGTCTGCTTACAAATCATAAAAATACTCTCCCCCATTTTCAAACTGATGATACTCAAAGCCCTTACAATACCCTACCTCTGAAAGTTAAATGCTTTTAGCATCACTTTACAGCTGAGCATGACTGATAATTTTCTGAATTTGAAGACACAAAAGGTTATGGCTACATTAATTCACAACCCATCCCAACCCACAATTTCCTGTCACTTCAGTGATACACAATCAGGTTAAAAATGACTCATATTCATATACCATCGTAAGGTTTGCAAACTGCTTTCCACACAACAAATATATTAAATAAGCAAAACATGTTTTACAAATTCCTAGAGATGAAATGAGGCTCAAATAAATTAAGCAATTTGGTCATGGTCACGAAGCCAAAAAAGTGGCAAAAAGTAAATTCAAACCATGCTATCTGACGCTACATAGGCTCTAAGATTTTACTGAAATATAGTTGTCTTTATAAATACACACAAATAATAGTTAACTCAATATTCTCCTTTCAATCAGTAGTGTAAGCATTATATAAACAGTCTAAGCAAACAATGGGTTGAGAAAGAAGCCTTGACATACAAATAAAAGGAATTTTTTATTTTCCTTGCCCCACTAACAAAAGTATTCATAATCATATTGCTAAAAAAAAAAAAAGTTGAACACAATTGAAATGAGTAAGATAAACTCCATATTTTTATAAAAGATGAGGAACTATTAAGCACAAGAGTTATCCCTCAAGTGACTAAGATAGGTGAAAAGAAAACTTTTTATACATTTGCTGTTCAGTCATCATTATGTTTCTCTTTTTGCAACACAAGGAGACTAATATTTGATTTAACATATTACAGAAATTAATCATGAATCAATGGAGATAGAACCAAAGATTTTGCACATGAAACACAATATTGTTTTTCCCCTCATTTCTTTTAGATAGATGGCTATATATTAGACAGAAACTAATATAGAAAAAAAGGTGCTACTTTGCAAAGATTTACATACTGATCAATTTCCCTGCCATGTCTTTGTTGGGTCTGGATTCCTTGGGATGCTTATAAAGATACATCACTGCCCGTCCAATACCACTGTGCTTCAGGGTCTCCTGGCTCACACTAGGTAGCTGGAAATCACAGACATGAACAGTCATTAAATATAAGAGAAACAAAAAGCTTGTTCACCAAATTTGGTGGAACTAAAAGGTGCAGTTCATGTCTACAGGTACACAATTCCACTTCTAGAGTTATGATACTCTAGGCCAAAGTTCTTAAACTGTGGGTCACTACCCCATGAGGGGTTGTGTAACTGAATTGTCACGATCATGAAAAATTTGTAAAAATTTCTAAAAGTTTCTAAATGCTCTACATTCTACAGTATTAAATTTAAGATTTAATTCTTTATGTAAAAATAAGCAAGCGCATACATCTCACTAGTATGCCAATTTGCTTTCACCTTTAACAAATGGTAAAATTATATCTACCAAAGAATTTTTAAAAATAAATTTCTTTATGATGTATTATCAGTAAATGTTTGATATATATCCCTATTTTATATGCCAATGTGCCTGGAGTCACATAAAAATTTCTCAGGTGAAAAGGGGTTGAGGGCAGAAAAAGTTTAAAACTTGCTCTAGACAAGAAGCAAGAAGATATAAGGGTTGTTGAAGGGTGGGGGGGAAAAAAAAGAGCAGTAAATGTGAAATATTATCACCTCTGAACCCAGGTGTATAACAACATTCAAAGCATATACTATGTTTATAGGTAATATGAGAGTTTATTTTCTGGATGTCAAGAAGAGACAGATACAAAAAATTTGCATTTCTCATTAGAATAAAGAGAACATTAAGAATGGCAAAGTAAAGTTTATTGGGTACTTAAAATTTCAACTTTTCAATTCAGTTGTACAAATAACCCAGGTCAATTAACATAATTTAAAAAATAAAAATACAAAACATGTCTTTTCATGCTTCAATATTATCATATAGTGATGTGATCAACAGCATCATCATCCTATATTCATTACTTACTACTACTTAGCAGAAATATACAACTAGGCCATTTCTGCTAAAAATAAAAATAAAAAGGTTTGGGCTTATACTTTTATGCTTATGGCCATAAAAATGATTCTTATATAAAAAAATCTGAAAGTTCTCAATATACTATTCAAACTGAAGAAAGTAAGTACAAATTCCCTAATAACTATTTTTATTTACTTAACAATTTACTTAAATAAGTGTAAAAACAATACATTAGACAATCAATCATTATCATTAGGGATCAAGTCATTAGAAATAATGCTCCAACCTCTTGTAGGATCTTTAACAGTTCCTCCCGAATCTTTAGCGCTGGTAAACTCCTATCTGGTAGAGGTGAAAGCCACTCTTTGATGGCAGACATTACACCACTATCAATAAAAGTTTCTTTAAGGTCCTGCCTGCAAAGGAAAATTCCAAGAGAAATGATTGTAAATCTTAACAATTTGTTTTTGGATAGATGAGATATACATGAAACACTTAAAAAAAAATTAAAAATTCTATATAATCATATCCAGATGAATAGTATTCAGTTAAATTTTGTAGGAATTAAATCTCAGAGCAACAGCACTTAAAAGAAATTTTGTGCTGAGATAAACTTTGATATTCATCCCAAGATTTATGATTTTGTCCCTGCACTGACATAGACTGCATCATTATGACTAAGCAGGTTGATCTGAAAGTTACTTAGTCAAAAAATTCATCACTTTGTAGCCAATTTAGTAATAAGCTATTCAAAATTTAGCCAGAATGATCCTAGGAAAGATACATGGTTCTTCACTATACCTGCAATCTTCATAAAGCAGAAAAACAATCAAATTTTACAATCATGATCCTTATACTAAGAAAAACATTTCTATTTGTAAGACAATAGAAGTACAAGATACTTACTTTTTAAGATGCATAACAACAGTAGGTAGCAAAGTTAGCTTCTTCAGTGCTGGCTTTTTTTGATTGTTCAGCTGCCTATCTTCCTATAAAAGTGAGGCAGACAATAAAAATGTTTTAGATAGTTACTAGGTAATTAAAAAAAATTAAAACATAACTTCTAGTCCTAAATTTCACAATAAAAGACATAAAATTATTCCTTTTGATGTATTTACTGGTCTTTGTGCAGATCAGAATGGCAAAAAATAACTATTTTTATTGAAGCCCAAATTATGAGACTCATAGCTTTCTGAATATGGGTCAAAAACACACAACTGTTACCATTTAATAAAAACAGCCATTGAAAGCCAAAGAGAGAAGAAATTATTTTAATTAAAATGTTAATTGATTTCATTAACTTTTCAAACAACTCATACAAGAATACAGGCTTTAACAGAAAAAGCTAAAGAGTCTTTTAAATGTTAGGAAGAATTTTTTAACCCTAAGAATTGGATGATATTGAAATGTGTGGGAAATTGTGAGCTCTACTACTTAGAAGCTCCAAAGGAAAATAAGGCAGCTGTATTCACATCAACAGATTAGTATTCCATTGATGTAGGGAAGTAAACTAACTTCCATGCTGGTAGCCATAAAAAAGATTCTAATATAAAAAAAATCTCAGTTTTCAGTATACTATTCATACCCAAGAAAGTAAATACAAATTCCCTAATAACAATTTCAATATTTTTTATTTACTTAGTGAAAAAGTTCATGACCCATAATTTTATCTAAGACAAATGAAAAGTTAGAAATATTTGCTTTCTCAAAATTTAGGCCAAAATGGCAGACTTCTCTGAATAGCTGTTAAATGGAATAATCAAAATCTTTTTTAACACAGAGCTCAAAAATGCCACTAATTCAGTTAGAAGTGGAGGGAAAAAAGATCTATGCTAGAATATAACCAATCTCACCTCAGCCGCTTCATTCATCTTAACAATCATGGCACTAACTACATCATCTGCATCACTAATAAAAGTTCCACCATCACGATTTCTCCTGCGCTTTCCACTCATGCTCTTCTTACGCTGCAGCATCATCTCAAAATCTGACATGAAGTCCATACTGGAGTCCAAGGAAGACAAAATTAGGTACAGTGAAAATGTTAAGAAAGGCCTTCTTCCCACTACCATTTTTAAAAATCTACAAACTTACATAAGCATTTTAAAATTTCAATTCTGAATATGCTGCTGACTTGCAGGTATTTAAAAAAAAAACCCACCCACAACCCTTTAATAACACTTTCATCTCTAACAATTTGCCACCTGAAAACAAAGATATTTCTTAAACTGATACCCATTGTGGAATATATAGTAACTCCTTAAATACGAGATTATGTGTGTTTTAAACTATTCATAAAAATAATAAAAATGTTAGGGTTTTTTGGGGGCAACAATTATTTCATAGTAGATGCTTTTAGAAATACTTGCTAAATTGAACTGATATAAGTGCTTTAAGGGTACAGAAATAAATCAGATAGGGTTCCCCTGTGCTCAAGAAACTTACAGTGTAGCACAGTGGTTTTAAATGAAGTACAATCATATATTGGATGTTACATTATGCAGATAAATGAAAATTTATAATAATTTTTTTAAGATGAATTTACTTACTTAGCATATGTAGTATGCTAAGTATAGCATCTGCATGTTAAACAACTTGCTTATTACATGTGAGCACTAACCTCAAGACAGGACAGGCCTTGAACTCACAAAAAAATTCAAAAAGAATTGCTCTTAATGAAGGGAAATTGTACATTTGTCAATCTCCAGACTCTTCTGAAATGGCTTAAAATTTCTGGTAAGCATTTATTATCTCTTGCTCCTATTGCCTCTCCCTCAACACTGAACAACAAAAGAAACAAAAACCCTATGACATATTACATAGACTAGTAAAACAAATTGCCACATCTAAAAACCTGGATCTCATTCTGCATTTTAAGTCTCAATACTTCTCTAGCAGGCAAGCAGAACATTTCATCTTTAGACTTAGATTCATGGTTTATCATTATAATGACTGATATTCTAAAGTCTTAGCGAAAATTTTAAGCCATTACAGAAGAATCTGGATATTCACAAATGTACAGTTACTCTTCTAGCTGTATGCCAGAATATGACAAATCTCACCTTAGCCGCTTCATTCAACTCTTTGAATTTTTTATGAGCTCAAAGCCTGACCTGTCTTGAAGTTAGTGTCTACATGTAATAAACAAGTTGTTTATCTTACAAATACTATCCTTTCATCAAATGCATTTATAATAGGTCTTACAATGAAGAGAAAACAATTCTGCAAGGGAGGCAGTATAAATATTAAGATTTTTACACACAAAAGAATAAAGGAGGTCTAGGCTTTAAAGTCCAATCAATGGTTAGTAAGTTTCCAAACTTTAGACTCCAACTCCAGTCCTTCTACTACACCAAGCTGCTCAGAAGCTCTGCACTATGGACTCTGTAGTCTTGGAATTAAGTCTCACTTTTTCTACTAACTTGTAGCCAACATGTCTTAGACAAATCAATAAATCATTAGGTGCCTTAGTTTCTATTAGCATAACAGGATAATACTATTTTCTTCCCCCATCTCCTTCACAGGGATCTTGAGAAAATGGAATGAGATCATAGATGGTGAAAGTGCTTTGCAAAATCAAGTGTGATTCAAAGATAAAGTAATAATATGTTGCAACCTAATTTAAAATGAGACAAGATGATATTACAAAGCCAATCAAGAACATGTACATATTTAGAGGCAGCTAAGTGGCTCATTGGATAGAGTGCTGAGCCCAGAGTCAGGAAGACTCAAGTTCAAATCTAGTCCCAAATACTTACTAGCTGTATGATCCTGGGCAAGTCCTTAACCTCTCTTTACCTTAGGTTTCCTCATCTATAAAATGAAGATAATAATAGCACCCACCCTACAGGATTGCTGTGAAGATCAAAAAAAAAATTATAAAAAGTGCTTAGCATAATGCCTGGCACACAAAATGCTATCTGTTATTATTATTAAGAGTTCAAATCTGTTTCAGTTAAAAAGTAATATAAAGAAAATGGTCTGGGATCATATTAATCCATATTAGAAAACCTTGTTAGTAAGACTAATACTTTTCCCTTTGGCTTCATGAGTAAGCTTAGGGTAGAATAAACTGGGATCAAAAAAAGATTTATTTATTTTTTTTAAATGTGGCACTGATTTATCCTTTGTATTGCAGTTAGGAATCTAGACTTTAAATACCAGATATATGAACAATGTAAAGACTATATTGAACAAAGTAATTATGGTCAAATAAAATTACAATCATTATCTCAAACAGATAACAAATTGGATAAACATTTGTTCTGAATTATAAAATTCTTTTAAAAAGCACATTTTGCCCACATATGGACTCACTGTTTTCCTCTTTTTATGTTATCATCAGAATCTGAATCATCTGCTGCCTCTTTAACTTGTGTTTCACTTTTCTCTTCTTCCAAATCTTCTTGGTTAAAACCCTAAATCAGAGGCATAACAGATAAATTAAAAACAATCCTTTTTTTCTTGCTTGGTATTCTGTACACTCTAACCTCCCACCCCACCCCCTTATCCTTAGATATAAGACAATTTTAACAAAGTGAAAATCAGGTGCCCATCCTAACTGATGAGACCTGATATTAGATTTATTGTTCTTCACCCCAATTTGGATCATGCCAATTGGTCCATAAGCACTGATTACATACCTACTATGTGCTAAGCACTAGGGATCTGAAGACAGGAAAAATGCGCCCCTGCCTTCAAGACCCTCACAATCTAATGGGGGAAATAACATGTAACTATCTATATAGACAGGCTAAATTGGAGATAATCAATAGAGAAAAGGCACTAGCATTAAGGGGAATAAAGAATGGCTCTCTCATAGAATATGAGATTTTGGCTGGAACTTGAAGGAAGCCAGGAAACAGAGACAAGGAGGGAGAATATTCTAAGCTTGAAGGACAGTCAAAGAGAATGTCTGGAGATAGTCTTGTGGGTAGAAAGGCTAGGCCATCACTGGCACTAGATTATGATCTAGATGACTGATCTAGTGATCAGGAAGGATGTAGGTACAAATAGATTGGAAAAGTAGGAAGAGGCCAAATTGTGAAGGGCTTTAAAATTCAAACAAGGGATTTCATATTTGATTCTAGAGATGACAGAACCATCAGAGTTTAAAGAATATGAGAGTAACATAGTCAAGACTTTGCCTTTAGAAAAATTATGATGACAACTGAATGGAGGATGCTTTGTAGTAGTAAAGGATTTGAGGCAGAGAAACCAATATTCCTGGTGTGAACTAATGAGGGCCTATGCCAGCATGGTGGCAGAAGTGTCAGAAGGAAAAACTCATATACAAGAGATGCTGCAAAAGTAAAAAATCAAAAAGCCTTAGCAGTAACTTAGGTGTGGAGTGAGGAGTCAACAGTGATAATGAAGTTGTGCACTTGGATGTCTGAGGAGAGAGTGGTACCCCGGACAATGATAGGAAAAATTCACAAAAGGGAAGGGTCTGGGGGGAAAGAGAGTGAGTTTAGTTTTAGAAATGTTGAGTTTAAGATATCAACAAAACATCCAGTGTGAGATGTCTAATTAGCAGCTGGACATGTGAGTTTAGAGGTTAAGAGAGAGATTAGGGAGAGATAAACTGATATGAGAATTTTTATATTATATTATATATATATAAAATAAATATAATCCAATGTGTTTTAAAAGTAAATGCTTCATATTATATTTACAGTAAATTCTTCTTCCTCTTCATCACCAGATTCTCCAAATATATCTGCTATCAAGTTCCTGTAAAAGATATAGAGGAAAAGTTATTTTTGTTTCTTCATTTTCCTTCCTTCCTTTCTTTTTCTTTTCTTTTTTTTTGGGGGGGGAGAGGGGGTTAGGATGAGAACTGTGTTTCCTTTTCTTGCCCAGGCCCTTCACAGGTCTGACCTCATTACTGATGAGCACCAGAGATTTGACTCAGTTTGTTTCTGCTCCTCCATTGACAGCTTGGTAGTCTCCCACTCTTGGGAGGCTCTTACCATACTAATGTTGGTCTCAAAGGAAACACCTGATCAAGTTGTCCCACTATAATTTGGAACTTTAAAGCTCAAAGGATCCACCAGCTTTAGCTTCCGTGGTAGCAGGAGTTACAGGTGTGTACTACAATGGATTACTTCCTTACTTCCAAAATATCCAAAAACTCCAGATCCCAAATGGATCATTAAAAAGTCAAGATATTGTCATAACACTGTCAGCTTAATAGGCAATCTGAATGTACATGAAACATACAAAGTTTTTCTAAACTTTATTTGTAAGAACCCTCTGAAAATTCAAACACATTTAAATTGTCACTTACTCCTCTTCATTTCCTGAATCACTGTCACTCCCAAACAGATCTTTCTCTTCACTTTTCTTGCCAATCTCTTCCTTCCCTGCTTCTTCTTCTTCACTCTCTGATGCCACCGCCTTTTTCTGTCTTTTAGCAGATTTTTCTGATGCAGCATCACTGTCAGAGTCTTCTGCATCAGAAACGATGCGCCCTTTCTTTGCAGCTGTTAACAAGCAAAGTAATGTTAATAATAAATCTCTACAGTTACTTTATATTTGTCATTTTCATATGCTTCATCAGTTCAGTGCCACATTTATTAAGCACCAACTATGTACAGCAATTTAGTCTATAGGGCTTAGGAGCTATAGTAAGGAAATATGGCACAAAAATTATTTTATATATTTTTAAAAACATATTAGAGAGATATTATGTAAAAGTTCATATGAGGATACACATTATTAACTACAGCAATCAAAAAAGAATTTATGGAGGAAGTGGCAATTCAAATGGACCTTAAAAGACTGGCTGGAATTCAACTAGCAAAGAGTAGACAGAAAAGGGGAAGTGTTCTAGGCACAGAGGATAGTGTAAATAAAACCAAGATGGTATGTTCAGGGTACCCAGTAGTTCAATTTAACCTGAGTACATACAGAATATTTCGAGGGATGAGATAAGTCTGAATGCTGAGCAAAGAATACTTACTTGCTACATAAATAAAGTAATATTTCCTTGCATAAAATTGCTGGGCAAAAGTATGACATGATCAGCTTATTGTTCCTGCTGTCATGGAATTTACAATCTACAGTAAGGGAATATTATTGCAGAGAATGCAAGTAGCATAACTTGATATGTGCTACTGTAATTGTCTAGGTAGGTACTCATGAGTGAAAGCTCTACTAAATGAAAAGAAGTGGAGATGGGGGAAAAGATTTTTTAGAGGTGGAATTTAACCAAACTTGTGAACTGATTAGATGCAAGATGAAGGAGTCGATAAATGTCAATAAATGATAAGACCAAGAAAAGTCAATAAATGATAAGACCAATATTTTGAAAACAGGAAAATGGGTAAATGGCCACATCACTGAAAGAAATAGTAAAATTTAAAAAAAAAAGGTTTTTTTTGTTTTTGTTTTTGGGAAAAAGATAAAAACTTGATTTTGGACATATTGGATTTGTTATTTTGGTGGGAAATATAGGCAGATTTGTTTTCTAGGTAGTTGGAAATATGAATTGGAATCTTGGAATTGAGACCAGAACTACTGCTACAGAAAGGTAATTACCTATAAAGAGATAAAAGCTAAGAATAAATAAAAAGAACAGCCAAAGGACAGCATATCGGCCAAGGACAGATCCTAGGGAAACACATCTTAAGGATGAAGAAGTAGTGAAGAAGACAGAAAAGGAATAACAGAGAAGGAGGAGGTATCTTAAGTATCAAGAGAATATTCAGTGTAATATGCTGAAAATGGTTTATATAATTCTATCATGGTACTAAGCATAACCAATCTTCTGAAATATAGTCAGTAAGAATTGGAGAAGGGGGATGAGACAGGGGAAGAACTCCAGAATTTTTAAAATAAACATTCTCTAAGGTTTAAAAGAAAAAATCCTGAAAGTGCACCAACATACACTTCAGATTGATTTACTTTATACGTTTTTTTCCTCTTGCTAGTAATCTTTCTGCTCTATAGCTAGCAAATAATTATTCTCTTCCTGTAATCTCAGACATTCAAAATTACCACTTGGTTTAGTGGGAATTTTTTTCTTCAATTACCTCCCAGTATCTAGCCTGTTCTGTTTGTTCCTCGAAAAGTGCCCCAAACTCCCAAATTCCTATTACATCATTAACAAATCCCTTTGCTGTCTTAGATTTCCATTTTTTTATTAAATGCCTTTTATATACCTAATTTCTTCTGAACAAACTATATCCCTTGCCTCCCTCTGGAAGAGTGGGGGAATACTTTTTGGATGTTCTTTGACACTTAGGGTCAGGAAAAGGAGGCCAACTACCTTTTAATTTTTTTTTTTACCTTTTTATTTCCAAAATATATGCATAGATAATTTTCAACCTTCACCCTTCCAAAATCTTGTGTTCCAAATTTTTCTCCCTCCCTTCCTCTCACCCCCTCTCCCTTAGCAAGTAATCCAACATATGTTAAAGATGTATAATTCTTCTATACACATTTCTACATTTATCATGCTGCAAAAGAAAAATCAGATCAAAAAGGAAAGAAAATGAGAGTGGTCCTGGTCATTCCCAGTTTCCTCTAGGGAGAAAAGCTTGAAGCTTAAGAAAAATTCAGGTTAGTTTGCATCAAGATGCCTTACAAATTGCTTTAAAATCCCCAAATGGCCACACTTGTTTTCCCTTTGTAACTCAGCTGACTGAAACACAGAAGACAAACTGATTTTAAATTTCTTTTCTTTCCTTCTAGTACGTCTAGTACAGAGTTGTTCCTTCCCTACTACTTGGAGGAGCATCTCTTCTCTTCCAAAACCCCACTTCTTTCTTTACTAGTTTCTTGTTTCCCAATTCTAGATTTCCTGACATCCCCTTCTCTTCCAGAATTACATGAGAGGTATGTCCTAGCAGTTCCCACTCCTTGGTGCCATTAAATTCCCCATTTGACCAATCTGTCTGAAACCTCAGACCCTGTAAGATGGCCCAGCCACTAAAGGCAATACCAGACAGTCCACCTCTGGCTCCCTTCTTATTTTCACCAGTGGCCTCACTTACCAACGAGGTCTGGGATCTTGGACAGTCTATTGGGGAGAGGGGATACTGGAGCTGAGCCATGAGACCGTTGAAATCAACGGGACTCATCTCCTTATGCTTCCATAGGTGTCCCTTGATCTCATAATGTCTGGATCCTGGACCATTTGTGAGAAACAAAGTATCTTTACTCATTCCATTTCTCAGGTACAGAATTCTGAAATTCTCAACAGTCAAACTCTTCTGTTTTCTCTCTCTCCTACTTCACTTTTTCTCAAAGTGCTTTCTGACCTCATGCTATCTAGTATTTCAATACCTTCCTGTATGCCCAGTTATGATTTTTCTCCCCTCTCTTCAGACAAGTCATTTCAACAAGGAATCCTCTACTCTTGAATCCCTTTCCTTGTTCTTCCACTTTCCATCCTGCTCATCTCCAATACGGGCTTTCTCCATTTGATTTTTTCAATCCTTCTGTCACAGCAGGAAATCAAGAAAAAAATCCTAGGTTAACTATACATTGATGCAATACAATATCAACTGAACTCTCACTGACCCATGACAATCCTTTTGTTCACCTCTGATGGATGTTTTTTCTTATTCTTCCTGGTGGCTGCTACAAAGCTCTTCCCTCAATCATATCCCCTTTTCCAGCTTTTAATAAAAAACTGAGTAAAGCTCTTTTGAGTTCCTTCATATGTCCTCTCTCCTCCAAACTTCAAAGCTCTGCCCTCACTCACCTTATCTTCCTTTGTTTCAGTTCCAGAAGATGAGGTAAAAAAAGACAAAGCAAACCCCTCTACTTGTGCCCTTGATGCCAACCTTTTTGTTTTTTGGGACCTTCTATCATCAATAAGACTTTCACCTTATAGGCTATTTCCTTGACATGGCTACAAATACACTGCTGTTCTCCACTCCCAATTAAGAAAATAAAACTTCCCTTGAAATACAAGTCTTTTTCATCCCTGCTACTACAAACCTCTGAGAAAAGTCTAATTGTTACTTTCACACTTCCTTACCACTCACTGAACTCCTCAGTTTACTGAAATTTGTCTCCTGTGTCCATTACTCTTCTGAAACTGTTCTCACAGGCCACACTCCTTAATATCTCTGCAGCATCTGACCCTGCTGAACATTCTTGTCTAGATTTCCCTTGATTTCTACATACTTTTTTTTTCTTGATTTGTTTTTTGAATCCCCTTTTTTTTGTTTTTGTTTTTTTTTTTTTGCTGAGGCAATTGGGGTTAAGTGACTTGCCCAGAGTCACACAGCTAGGGAATGTTAAGTGTCTGAGACCACATTTGAACTCAGGTCCTCCTGACTTCGGGGCTGGTGCTCTATACACTGCGCCACCTAGCTGCCCTTAAATCCCTTTTCTTGTCCTTCCATTAACACCACTGCTGATTCATCCTCTTCCTGCCACCTAAGAATGAATTTCTCTCATTTCTTTTGCAGTCAAGCTTTCAACCTCATCATTTACTTGAAATGGCTTTCTCCAAAATTATCAATGATTTCTTAATCACCATCTTATCTCTCTGCAGTCTGACAATGCTGATTCCTCTCTTCTTGATAACCATTCGCTTTCTGTGACACACTATTCTCTCCTGGTTCAGCTACCTCTCTCCTACAACCCTTCACTGGCTATTTTGATGGATCTTCATCCAGGAAGTGTCCTCCAAAGTTCTGTCCTGGGCTCGCTTCTCTTCTTTTTCTAAATTATTTCACTGATGATCTTAGCAGCTCTCATGGGTTCAATTATCACTACCAAACTGACGATTCTCATCTCTTTCTCTAACCCTAACCTCTCTGCTAACCAACAGTCTCAGATCTCCAATTGCTTTTTGACATCTCCAATTAGATCTCCTTTAGACACCAACACATCTAAACTCAAACTGAACTTAATTTCTTCCCAAACCCTCTCCTCTTTCTAACTTCCTTTAACATTACTGTGAGGATTCTACCATCTTCTCAATCACCCAGGCTTTGCAACCTATGAGTCATTCTTGACTCTTCTTCATGTTCAATCAGTTGCTTAGTGCTGCCAATTTCACCCTTATAACATTTTCTCTGCTCTGATATTTCTATCATATTGGTGCAGACTCGGGTCACCTCACATCAGTTGTCCTTCCCCTGGAAGGCACTGTTTAGCTAACTACTCATGGAGAGAATATACTTCTGTTCTGAAAGCCAACTTCTTTTAAAGAAGCAATAAAATCAGAATTGGCAGCTGCCAACAACCTGGTAGCTGTAAAAAAAAGTTAAGATGTTTACAATTTTTACCAAGGTGAGAGAGGAAGTGTGGCAAATAGCTCAGGTATCATTTGGCTCTGTCTCCATTGTTTCAAACTCAAATTACTATTGAGGTACCACTCAATTTTTTGAGTATAATTTGAATATAACCATTATTCTACATGTTTTTGACAATATAAGCCCCTTATATTCCCATTACTCATAGCAAACTTTTAGCTTTTCCTTTAGCTATAGTTTTTAATTTACGATAAGCTAAATTCAAAGATAAGCCTTTATAAATTTCATTGAGACACTTTAAACATCAGGTACAAAAAATAAAACTAGAAAAATAAAAAGGAACTGCAATAGGGTCTATTAACAGATATGAGAGTAAACAAAAGTAAAAATAACAAAAAATGATCTTACGTGCTTTTTCTTCATCTTCACTATCAGAAAGGATAGCAGCTTTCCTCTTAACTACTTTCTCTTCCTCCTTCTCTTCCTCATCACTATCTATTTTCTGCCTTTTAGGTGCTTCATCCTCACTGTCAGAACTGTGAAATATTTTTTCCTCTGGATGGCTACCTGAATGAAAAGAGTCATTCTGTAATTTCCCTTTATCCTGTCTGTTCTCTCTGTCACTATCATCTGATTCAATCTTCTGTTTTTGTCTAGAGGAATTTTCATTTTCAGAATCACTGGCATGAGCTTTCTGAAGCCCCTCACTTTCAGAGTCACTTGGCTGGTGTTTTGGGACCTCCTCATTTTCAGAGTCACTAGCAACTTTAGGAGCATCCTCAGCTTCCGAGTCACTGGCATGGCCTTTTTGGGGCTCATCAGCTTCCGAGTCACTGGCACGGCCTTTGTGGGGCTCATCAGCTTCCGAGTCACTGGCACGGCCTTTTTGGGGCTCTTCAGCTTCTGAATCGCTAGCAGGACCTTTCCTGGGCTCATCAGCTTCCGAGTCACTGGCTGGACCTTTCCTGGGCTCATCAGCTTCTGAATCACTAGCAAGAACTTTCCTGGGCTCATCAGCTTCAGAGTCACTGGCACCACCTTTTCGGGATTCATCAGCTTCTGAGTCACTGGCAAGACCTTTCCTGGGCTCATCAGCCTCAGAGTCACTGGCACCACCTTTTCGGGATTCATCGGCTTCAGAGTCACTGGCAAGACCTTTCCTGGGCTCATCAGCTTCAGAGTCGCTAGGAGGACCTTTCCTGGGCTCATCAACTTCTGAGTCGCTGGCAGGACCTTTCCGGGATTCATCAGCTTCTGAGTCACTGGCAGGACCTTTCTGGGACTCATCAGCCTCCGAGTCACTAGCAGGATCTTTATGGGGCTCTTCAACATCTGAATCACTATCAATGCCTTTCTGAAATTCCTCGTTCTCAGAGTCACTAGCAGGAATCTTAGGAGCATACTCATTCTCTGAGTCACTTGCATGCCCATTGAGAGGTTCTTCATTTTCAGAGTCACTAGCAGGCAGCTTCTGGGGCTCGTCATTTTCAGAGTCACTTGAGGGATGATTGAGGTCCTCATTTTCAGAGTCACTTACTGGAGGATCTGGCTGGTCTTCGGTGTCAGAGTCAGTATACTTATTTTTATGAAGCTCCTCATTCTCAGAGTCACTAACATTGTGATTTGTAAGATCCTCATTTTCTGAGTCTGTCATATGATGTCTTTTAATACATCCATCATCTTCTCTATCACTATGATCATTCTGCAAGAGAAAAAAAAAAATACCAGGAAAATCAATAACATTTAAAAGGATTCTGAATTTTTAAATTTAGTTAAAATGCATTTTTGAAAATATCTAACACTTATGAATTAAAATATTTATTACATAGCTGAATATCAGGAGTGGAGAATCTGTTTCTGCCAAGAGTCATCTGTATATTTGTATGGCCCATGGAACCATACAAAACTATCAACTTAAAAAACTCAAGTAGCGGAAGGTTGGTTTTTTTTTTTTTTTTTTTTTTTGGCTTTTTGCTGAGGCAATTGGGGTTAAGTGACTTGCCCAGGGTCACACAGCTAGGGAATGATAAGTGTCTGAGACCAGATTTGAACTCAGGTCCTCCTGACTTCAGGGCTGGTGCTCTATCCACTGCACCACCTAGCTGCCCCAGGACGGTTGTTTTTACATGCAGTTTCACCTGCAGGGCCAGACCAAATGATTTTGTGGGCCTTATATGGCCCATATTTCTGATGTTCCCCACATGAGCTGTAAATACAAAAAGGAAAACTCTGTGGAAATGTGCAATGATGAAAATACAAAAGAACATATGGTAACTCATCATCTGATGGATGCCCCAAAAAAGGAATGATAAGCCAGCTTTCACCAAATGAAATCTAAAAAGCATTATATCAAAATTACTTAAAGGCATATACTGAATTTAAAGGATCAGACACAAGGCATAGCTCTATAGTACATGAGATAGCCTCCAAAGTCCTAACCAGCCAAACTATAAAGAGATTTCATATAAGATGAACAAAAAAGGCACCCCAGAACTGATTTTAAAAGGCAACATACAAATGCTTGTTTTTGGGTTTTGTTTTTTTTTTTTTTAAATAAGTAACTCTGGATCCATTGACTATATTAAAATAGCAAATGAAATGAAAATGTACTTTTCTCAAAATTCATCCTACTATTAAAATTTTCCATTTATCCTTATTCATGTGAAGAACTGTAAGTTGCATCAATTATTCCCCAAAAGTATACTAATTGTTTTCCTAATTTAACATAATACAACATACAAAAATCACTTGTTTCAGAAATACATTTTCAAATTTCATTCAGAGCTTCCCATCACTAAAAATTTTCAAATGCTAATAGAAAACATATCCTCCCAATATAGTAAGATGAAAAGTAATTTAGTCTTTATTTTTTCAAATATGATTGTTTATTTCTATAGTAAGAATTAATTTTTCCAAGTATTTATTCAAAAAACTATTACTAATATTCCCTGTTCTACTAGAACTAACTGTTCTACTAGATTTATTCAGTAATAGAAAACCTTAGTACCCTTAACCTCCACTCCCTAGTGAAATTTGGTACTTACTTAAA
Source organism: Myrmecobius fasciatus (assembly GCA_023553655.1). NCBI lineage: Eukaryota > Metazoa > Chordata > Mammalia > Dasyuromorphia > Myrmecobiidae > Myrmecobius > Myrmecobius fasciatus. The sequence goes on from JAJPUD010002868.1 coordinate 40,676, forward strand.
TGGTACGACATAAGGAGATGAGAATAATTAAGAATTAAGTATGATGTTTAAGTGGAAAAAAAATACAATTAATCCTTGAGGTTTAATATTATTATATTACATGCTTTCATTGTTTAGAGATAGAAGGGACCCTCAGAAGTCATATAAAACCCAATCTTCTCTTTTTAAATAAGAATAAGGCCCAAAGAGGTTAAATTATTTGCCAAAATCACATAGACAAAAGCAGGACAGGAATTGAATTCATAGGTCCTGACATTTAATCCTGTACTGTTTCCAGTATCTCCCTATAATCTGGCTCCAACAACTTTTTCAGAATTATTTCCTATTATTTCCCAACTTCCCACATTCTATATTCTGTCAAAAATAACTCCTTCACTAAACAAACTACATCTCTCTTCACAATATTCCTGTCTCAAATGAACTCCCCATCCCTACTTCTGCCTGCCTCATTTCTAGTCTACCTTCAAGGTCCACTTCAAAAGCTTTATTTTCTATGAAAACTTTTGGGATACCACATCTCCCACTCTCGATGTGATGTAATCACTCCTTCCCCTCTGAATTATACCCAAAACTTCTCATTGCAAGCTCACATTATACCTTTCATTTTATGTCTTGTGTTGCTTAATTCAATGTGAATAGGGAACCCTTGTCTATTTCCTAATTTAATGTAGATGGGGACCTTTATTTGTATCAATTCTATAACATATAACAATGCCCAGGCCCCAGGGACCTTCTAACTTCAGAAACTAGGAAGCTAGGTGGCACAATGAACAGGCCTGGAGTCAGGAAGCTCTGAATTCAAATGCAGCCTCATTGCCTCTAGTTAGTTGTATGACCCTAAACAAGTCACTTCACCCTGTTTTCCTCAATTTCCTCACCTGTAAAATGAGTTAGAGTAGGAAATGCCAAACCACTCCAGTATCTTTGCCAAGAAAACCCCAGAAAGGCTCATAAAGAAATGAACACAACTGAAAGGATTGAACCGCAGGAACATTTTACTATTATGAACTTTACTGAATACTGGAGTAGTAGGATACCAAAAAAGACCAAAAACACAGTCTACCAGTATTGAAACAATTAATTACAGTGAAAATTTTTTTCCCAAATGGTCAGCTACCAAACAATGATAACAATCATATGGCAACACTATTTACTAACTGTAGGAATGGCTGAACAAATTTTGGCATATGAATGTAATAGAATATTGCCAAATCACCAAGAAAGATACTTGTTCATGCACATGGTCTCCCTTGAGAGAATGCAATTTCCTTTTTAGGCTGGAACTACCCTGAGCAATTAGCACACTGTAGGCACTTGATAAATGCTTAATGACTCCACAATTTAATGAGCAGGTCTTTACTATCTTCCATATCTTTTATTTCTTTTGCATTAGTTATTTTTCAAATTGGAAACTATTTTTAAAAGCCCATTACTTCATAAGTTATTATTCATAGTTTGAACAATTTTTTTTTTGGTAAATGCAAACATTTTATCTTTCTGGATCAAAATGCAAACACTCAGAGTAATCAATTTTTCAAAAATTTCTACCAAATGTGAAAGTTTCATATTATCACAAAATTTTGCAAAGATTCTTCCTCAATGATTATTTTAAAAAACTGATTATTCTTATAAGAATTATTATTCTTATAATAGCTCAATTTTAAACATTCCTATCTTGATTTCTTCCTATCTTTCCATTTTCTTTTACCTTATTCCCCTCTCCCCCTTCCTCCCCCAATGTCACTTATAATCTAGTGACATTGACCTCTCCCTTCTTTGCTTTTCACAAGACACTTCATTCTGATTTTCTGTATTACTAGCTGTCCTACAGTTTAGAATTCTCTCCCTTCTCACCTTTCTCCTTGTTTCCCAGTTTCACTTAAAATCCCAGCTTCTATAAGAAGCCTTTTCCACTCCACTTTAATATTAGTACCTTCTCTTTGGGATTATTTCCAATTTGTATCTATCTTTTTTACTCACAATTATTCTTTTGTTTTCTTATTAGATTGTGAGGTCCTTGAGAGCAGACTCATTTTGCCTTTCTCTGTATGCCCAGAGCTTAGCAGACTGACACAGCAGGTTCTTAATAAGTTCTTGTTGATTAGACTTGACAGAAATGATTATGAAGCAAGAAACTTGTCCAAATTATATAAGGGGTTACATTTTCATCAAGTGCTTACAGATCTGAAGGCTATACTGATGTCAACTAATTTTACTTCAGCTCAGTTGACAATCATTTTCAATTCAACAGTACGATTTAAAATTTATCTCAATACAGCATTCAGAATTCTAAACTGTAGGGCAGCTAGTAATACAGAAAATCAGAGAATGAAGTGTCTTGTGAAAAAGAAAAAGAAGAATGAATAAGGAAAGAAAGATGAATAAACTAAAGGGAGAAAGAAAGAGGAGAGTTAGGGAAAATCATCCCACATTATGGGGGAGGGAAATAATGATTGATACAAACAAGGAGGAAGGAGTGAGAGGATATTTGAATCTCACTTTCATCAGAACTAGTTAAAGGAAGGAAGAATATATATTAATAGTTTGGTACAGAAATACATTTTACTTAACAGGGAAAAAGGAGGGAAAGAGGGAAATAGGAAGGAAAGTAAATGACACCAGGAATTAATTATCAGCAGAACAAACTATAAGGATGTATAAAAATATCTATACTAGCTCTTTGGAGAATGGCAAAGAATTGTAAATTGAAAGGATGTCCATCAACTAATGAATGGCTAAACAAATGATATGTGAATGTGAGATGACTGATCTGTAAGAAATGATGAAGGGGATAGTTTTAGAAAAACCTGATTAGACTTGTATGCAGTAAAGTGAGCAGAACAATTTATACAATGAAAATATTGTAAAAATGAGTAACTTAGAAAGATTTAGGAATTGTTGATAAATATGGTGAACAAACAGTTTCAGAGTATTCATGATCAAGCAAGTTACTCACTTTCTGTTAGAGGAGACAGATTAAGAGTACTGAATATGGAGTAGCTAGGTGGCACAGTGGTTGGAGCATCAGCCCTGAAGTCAGGAGGACCTGAGTTCAAATCTAGTCTCAGATACTTACCACTTCCTAGCTGTGTGACCTTGGGCAAGTCACATAACCCCAATTGCCTCAGCAAAGAGAGTATTGAATATGACACTATAAGAGTACTGAGTAAGACACCAGCAACACAGAAATTTGTTTTAACAATATATTTTTAACAGTCTTATTTTTCATTTTTTCAAAGATGGAGGCAGATTTTTGCTTATAAATATATGTAATTAAAAAATAACAATACTTGTTGGTGGAGCTGTGAACGGATCCAGCCATTCTGGAGAGCAATTTGGAACTATGCTCAAAAAGTTATCAAACTGTGCATACCCTTTGACCCAGCAGCATTTCTATTGGGCCTATATCCCAAAGAGATCTTGGAGGAAGGAAAGGGTCCCACATGTGCAAGAATGTTTGTGGCAGCCCTTTTTGTAATGGCTAGAAACTGGAAACTGAATGGATGCCCTTCAATTGGAGAGTGGCTGAACAAATTATGGTATATGAATGTTATGGAATATTATTGTTCTGTAAGAAACAACCAGCAGGACAATTTCAGAGAGGCCTGGAGAGACTTGCATGAACTGATGCTGAGTGAAATGAGCAGAACCAGATCATTATACACGGCAGCAACAAGACTATATGACAATCAATTCTGATGGACATGGCTCTCTTCAACAATGAAATGTTTCAAACCACTTCCAATTGTTCAGTGAAGAAAGCCATATACACCCAGAGGGATGTGAAATGTGGACCACAACATAACATTTTCATACTTTTGATTGATGTTTGCTTACATTGTGTTTCCTTTATCTGATATGTCTTCTGTGTAGATACGATTTTTCTTGCACAACAGTAAGTTTGGAAATATGTATACATATATTCGATTTGCCATATATTTTAACATAATTAACACGTAGTGGATATCCTGCCATCTAGGGGAGGGGTGGGGAGTTGGGGGGAAAATATCTGTAACAGAAAGCTATGTAAGGGTTAATGTTGAAAAATTACCCATACATATGTTTTGCAAATAAAATAAAATTAAAAAAAAAATCTATGAATCTCACAAAACTACTTTCTAGATTTGTGCCTTCTATTTTGTACTTCTATTTTTCTTTATTTCTTGTCTCTACTGATGTATGCTAGTTTCAGCTACTCCAGTGGATTTTTCTTTCAAACTACTTATATATTTATCACAAATGTATATTAATTTCCTGAAAAATTAGGACAATTATATTTCATTCTTGAAAATTTCAAAAAAAATTTACAAATATCTTGAATTATTTTTAATTATTAAAAACTGCAGGTTTTTTTGGAATTCTATTTTATTCACCAAAAGGAACAATGTTGAGAAATATAACATATGGTATTTTAGCCCAGAAATAATCATTTTAAATCCATACACTTCTTCAAACGAAACAACAAGGTTTCAGTCAGGCAGAGATGGAGCTATTTCTGGAAAAATCATCATGATGGCTGCTCATGAAGAATCCTAATTGAATTTCAAAGTTGTACTACTTAGTGATCGAAGTCTTGGAAAAACCACATTTGCAAACTATCACTTGACTGGTGAATTTGAAAAGTATGTAGCCAAGGTAATTGAGTCCGTTCCTCTGTGTTCTATACTCAAATGGGATACAGAGAAATTTAGTCATCTGAGAGGTGATCATTAATTATACCCAAGCTCAATGTACCATTATAAATCTTGATGTAACATTAAAAGTTGATTACAAGAATGTACCTACCTGGCATAGAGATCTGGTAAAAGTATGTAAAAAAATCCCTTAAGTGTTATATAGTAACAAATATTATATACAGAAAAGTCATGGTCAAATTCTGTCTTCCATACAAAGAAGAATCTATAGTATTGGCATTTCAGTCAAATATCACTACAACTTTGAGAAGTCCTTCTTTTAGCTTGCTAGAAAACTTACTGAAGATCCTAATTTAGAAGTCATTGCCATGGCTGTTCTTGTACTTCCAGAGGCTGTCAGGGACCTGAACATAGGCAGCACAATATAAACAAGGCTTATGAAACAGCTTGTTCCCTAAAGTTAACGGCCTGTAAGGAAATGAAGCTACAGCCCTACATCAGAGGTCCAGTTTCATAGGTAGTGTCCTATCATGTCAGTGGTGTAGTGTATTTGGTACTTGATTATATAGCTAGTCAGAATATGGGTTTAATCTTTGTGATGCTGAAGGAAATGAACTTTGTAGGGAATGCAACAGTTTTTAAAAATATATAATTCATATTTTAGACTCATTTACCTGTTTTAAACTGCAATTATGTCCACCTTGACATTGTTGCAATCCCACTGCAATATTAAAGTGGTAAATCTTGTTCTAGATTGCCTTTCCCATTTTTTTTTTTTTTTCATTTATCATGGCTTTTAAATCTTTTTTCACTCAGCCCAGGAAAAATTTTGACCTGACTTTGGGTATACAGATAGCTAAAATAGGTATACAAATCAAATATTTACTGATAATAAATAACTTCATGAACTCCATTCAATTATGAGATCCCACATGGGGTCATGATCCACAATTTAAGATGGGATTTAGATCATAACAAATATGTGTTTTAGACTCTAAGAGAATGATTTAGTAACTCTTCTTTACAGTAAACTTTATAGAACCTGTTTTGTTTGGTCTATGACAGGCATATGCCATGTTACAATTTGGCCATCACATTTTTATGACAAGTTTAAGTACTTTAAACATATTATTAATAATTAAGCTACACTCTAGGTTAAAAACTTTGTGGTACCATTAGATGACTGGTCACAACTCAGTAATGAAATTAAAAGTTTAAGAGTACATATAAGTTTTCATACTACATAAACAGAATCTATGATGGTTTGTGGAAGGATAACATAATGGCTATTGTACTTTATTTTTCTGTGTGAGCTGTCAATAGAATAGAATTTAACGTATGTGGCTGAATATCAATTGAATACAGCTTTTTAAAGACTATAATGTTAAAATGCAAGGGAATAGTAACCATGCTTTAATAGGTGGTTTGACATTATTATGGAAATAAGTTAGAAACTGTTCTTCAACTCTGATAAGCTTTAAACCCAAAGGAAAAATATCAAGATATATCATAATCAGATAATGCTGCAATTCTCTCACTAGGATTGTGAGAGAAGGGACCCTTTTTAATGATGTCTATCTAAATGAAGCCTTAGAATGAGTATTATATTTTGGATTCTATAACAATAGTGAAGCATTTGGTCAAAAACAAAAACAAAACAAATGGAGGAAGAAGCCTGACAACACAATTTGTCTGTATCATGAGTCTATGCCTACTGATGATGAAATGTTATCCAAGTTGTTAGTACCAGTTGATATTTGTTGACTCAAAACTGACCTTGTTTGTATATAACTTAGTGAATAATCATTGTGAAGCTCTGGCAATTACAATTATTTTGTCATGTCAGTCTTGTGAATCTGCCTTGGGTAGGCTTGCTTTCAACTTTGATTTTTTTTTTTAATGAATAAAGTGGACATATTTATGCAAGAATTGTATTCAATGCCATCAAATAATTTTTGGTCACTGATGTCTTATCTCCTCTTCCCTCTGCACCCTCAATTTTATCCCCTATATGATCCTGACCACCAAGAGTCACACTTCACTGTCTGGAAAATATATTGCAGAAACAAAAAGTATGTTTAGTAGAAGAAAATGGAAGAAATACAGGAAGTTATATTTAGAGATGTAATGGTTCTTTATGGTAAAGCTAATTAGGTATAAGAAGGTTAGTAGAGTTGAAATTAAGAAATTATGTGGTCAGATTGTTAGGGAAGTGATAGGAATGACAGCAGGGCATAAAAATACTGTAAGCTAGTTACTAAAAAATCCCTGGAAAAAGTTGGGAGAATGACCTGGAAGAGGTCAATGGATGACAACATCAAGGATTAGGAAAAGTGTTTCATAAACAGAGATTGGAAAGACTTCAAAGGCCATTAAGGAACAGTGACAAGAAAAGCAACAATAGAAAGAGCAAAAATCTGTCCATTCTTCCTCCAGGTTAGATCATACTTTTAAAGTTAGATGAGACCTCAGAGGAGAGTGAAACCCATTTGTCTAAAGTCACAAAGACAATAAAGTCTCCAAAGGAGCTGGTTCTAATATATTCTCAGGGAAATATATAATTTTGGTTAAAACAAGATGGGAACAATACTTTTTTTGGAAAAGCTTGAGGATTTACAGGGCACTGCTGAAAAAGCTAGGAAAATGTTGGAAGAAATGTTTTGGAATGTACTTAATAATGAATACAATAGTCAGGTTCAGTTCCTGTTCTAAGTATCCTGTTCTAAATGGGAAAAATGTTCTCCAAAGCATAATAAGGATTTTAGGATAATACTTTTATATATTTCCATTATAAACCGTGAGTTCACCTATAAATAAATGTAAATAAATAATATAAACATAGATAAAAGCAATAATTTTCTAGGGAAATCAAAGTTAAATATGCAACTGTACCAAGTAATTTTTTAAATCTCCATTTCTTTACTGCCTACAAAATTTTCATTTACTCTGCATGTTGAGCATCATCTTAAAGATGATACATCTAGTGGAAATCTCAGAAGTCTCAAGAAATAGTTTTTGCCTACAGAATAAATCACTTTAAGGGGGCTATGTAAAAATATGCAGAAGTCCTGCATGAGTCCTCCATGAACTCAAGCAAAGTGAAATGTACTATGTACAAAGTAATAGCAATGTTGTGGGATGATCAATTGTGAATGATTTTCTATTCTCAGCAATACAATGATCCAAGACTACTCTGAAGGATTTATGAAAAATGCTATCCAGACCCAGAGAAAGAACTGATTTGTATGTGAATATAGATTGAAGCGCATTTTTTTTAAACTTAATTTTTCTTGTGGGTTTTTTTGGGAGGAGGGGGAGATCTATGTTTACAACTTTTATGAAAAAGTTTTATATAATTTCACAAATGCCTTCTCATTAGGGGGAGGGTGGGGAATAAGGGAGAGAATATGGAACTCAAAGTTTTAAAAACAAAATGTTTTACATGTAACTGGAAAAAATAAAAATATTAATTAGAAAAATGTTATGTTCCTTTTAAAAATTAGTCTTTAAGGAAAAATGATGAGTAAACTAAGGCAACAGGGCAGTTTAATGATCAATTTATAAAAACAGATATATAACTGGACAATCTCTTATTGTTGGGTCTCATTTTCTTTTTCTGGCCTGCCTTACTTGGGTAGAAATTCAATGGTGGGCATTTAAGAGCCCTGTGGCTTTCATGGGACAAAGGACAAAAGATTTGGTTTCTGAAGATACTTGGACATTTGAGCTCAAAAAAGACCATTAATTAGAAATCAGTTCAACTTTGGAATTTGATATTCACTCCTAAAGATGAAATGATTTTGAAAGAACAAGCTAATCATCAAAATCACTCAATATTAACTCTGAAATCACTCATTAACAATTCTGATTTAATAAGGTTTTTTAGAAGAGGGAAATGTTTAGATACTAGTTCAAAGTCCTACTTATTGGTAGTAGTAGTATTTTTGAGGGAGGAAAATGCAGAAGATGGAATTAAAAAATGTTTTAATGTCAGATGGAGGTAAGTATAAAGACATTCTTCATTATTTCTTAGTTCATTAAAGTGGAATACTCCAAGGTAGTTCTTCTCTCTCAGGCATTCCCAAAGTGAGGCTGTGTCATGGCCTGATTGATGCCAATGAGTTATGTGGGAAGTACTAATCAGAGAATGTAAAGATGGATTTCATTACACTCCACCCAAAACAGTTAATCATGGTGTTCATCTATGAAGCAATAATACACATTCATCCCTCAACTCCTGCTCTCCCCACCCCTGCTGTATACAAGAATTCCTCCTCCCCACATATCTACCCTATTTTACCTCACTGTGTGACAGGCACCCTCTAGACAGACCTAGTGTCTGGGGGCAGTGACTACTGAGGAAGATAAGGAAGACTACTGCCTTTCTCTTCTCACGGGGGAGAACAAAATGAATTCACAAATTGAACAGACCTAGTGCAATTAGCTTCAAAGACCTCATTACACCATTTTTATACCCTCCCAAATTCTCCTCCTTCCTTATTAATGTCAATCATAGACCCCAGCACCTGTCCAGGTTTAAAACCTCAGTGCTTTTTACACTCTCCACCCCATTCACCCAAACAGTTGGCAAACCTCACACAGCCACCACTGGCCCCTGGACTACTATAACACTCTTCTAAATGGTCTATTTGCCTAGAGTTTCCCTCCAATCCATCTTCCATTCAACAGCCAAAGTAATTTCCCTGAAATGCATGTCTGACCATGTCAATCCCTTACTATTCAAATTCTAACAACTACTAATTGACTCTAGGATCAAAAAATATTTTTGCATTTTATTGCATAAAATTTTTATTTCTGTATAAATTTTATAATGTACACAAGCATAAGAACAGTAGTGTATGTATGTCATTTATAAATAAGTAAATATACACATTATCTACACACAGAGCATTACATATTATTTTTTTTTAACTGATGGAGTACACACAAACACACACAAAAAAGCAAAACCAAAAAAACCCTCTGGAAATCACTGCTGTATATAAACAAATCATCATTTCTAGCCTTGCCATCTTAACTTCTCTTCTGTGCCATACCTCTAATTTTTTTTTTTTTTAGAAAAAAAAATATAACTTGGGATAAATTGAGACATAGCAGGTTAAATGATTTAAAGTTTGAAAATCAAGTAATAACAAAAGAAAATGCTTTCTGATACAGCACCAGTAGGACAAAAAACAAACAAACAAAAAACCCAGAATAAACTATTTGGATAATGCATTAAATTCCATCTCAAAGTACTTATGTAGAAGGGTTTAGCTATCTAACTAGTGTATCACATGCAAGATCTTATTTGATTAATTTTCCAAAATAAAATTTCAGAACAACCGATGGCAAGATAAAGAAAAGACATTGAAGAATCAAGGCCTCATTACTCCTAATATATGCATGTCTTTTTGACAATAAAGAGTTTCCCCTAAAAGGATTTCTTTTACAGAAAAGCTACAAAGAAAAAGCAAATAAACAAATTTTGTACAAAAAATTTAGCACCCTTGTACAATTGTCTTTATTGCTGTCACTGTACAAAGTCTTCATAATTTACTTGACCATCATTATCACCATCTGTGCTTCCCTGTTCATTGTACACAGGTACAAAATACTAAAACAAGAAAGGCAGTTTGTTACAAAGGACAGGTTAGTCTTGGAGTCAAGAAAATTTGGACTTAAGACTAACCTTTTCACACCTATTAACTATGTGAACATGGGCAAGTTACTTAACTTCTTAATGCTCCAGGAAATTCTTATATACAATATATTAAAGTTTCATACCTGGAAGTTACTCTAGAGAAACTGCAAGTGTCTTCCCACTTCCCAGCCACAAAATGAAAAGTCATTCTCTAATGGATTAATAAAGGCCTGTTAGGTGGCATAGCAGACAGAATGCCAGGCCTGGACTTAAGGAGGCTCGTCATCTTGAGTTCAAATCTGTCCTGAGACTCTCGGAGAAAGAAATCACAAACCAATTCAGAATCTTTGCCAAGAAAACCTCAAACAGGGCCAGAGTCAGACACAAAGAAAACTGAATAGAGAAGTGACCAATGGACATTAAAGAGACATTGCCATTTGCTTTGCTGCACACCCTAAGGTCCACTGAATCTTCTATCTAACTTCTCATATATGTTGTATTCCTCATTTGAATGAAAACTGAGAGCAAGGTACTACTTTTAAATTTGTATTTCCAGTACTTAACAAAGTCCTTTGCATAAAGCTCTTAATAAATGACTGAATGATTGATTCATTCATCTGATAGATGTCATTCCCAACAATCCTAGGTATTAGATCTTCAACTTTAAAATATTTAAATATTTTTCCATGCAGTATTTGTTGGCGAAGTTGGTTTCACTATGTATTCAAAGTGCCAGAAGAGGTCTTAGAGATTATCTAATCCAACTACCTCATTTACAGATGAGGAAACTGAGACCCTGAGAAGATAAGTGATTGGCTTCTCTGCACCCCCACCCCCAAATTTACTTTCTAATAAGCTCAGTGTACTTCCTGTGGGACCTTTGGTAAATGGCTTCATCTCAATGATAAAATAAAGGGTTGGACTAGCCAGCTTCTGAGAATTTTTTCAGCTCTAGATTTAGTCTCTTAGGGATTCTGTTTACATTGCTTAATACAGTGAATACCAAATATAATTTTAAAATAACTTTTAATAGATAGGACTAGTATTCCTCCTAAGTTAAAGCTATTGACTGATTACCATTAAATTCCTGATGAATTTTACCTCACTTAGACAGAAAAGATGTCTTTTCAAGCATAAAAACTTCCTTACAAAGGGAAACTTTAGAATACAAACTCACTGGCAAATCACTATGGAAGATGAGCACCATTGCCTCATGAAACAATGAGAAGCAAAAACAAATCTATACCTCTGGGGACAGACTTAACTAATATTATCCCAAGAGCATTTCATGTGAAATTGGCAGGAAGCCAACAAATCAAAGAAAAATGGGACAGGTTAGAGTTCCCATTGTCATAGGTGGAATTTAAAGTCCAATTCTTAACGAGCTATTATTTGTTAAAGGAAAAATGAACAGAATAAAAATCATTGACACTAAAAACGGTAACTGACAGGGAACTGATAAAACCAATTCATACATTTACTTTGTCATCTTCATTAAAAAAATTTAATGATCTGTACAAAAATGTGTGTGCTGGTATGTGAAGGGAATGAGGCAAGCTTCCAGAAAGTTTTCTACAACTGATAGGAAAAATACAGATTGTAAAAGATTCAAATACAAAGTTTTTGGTCCAGGCCTATGATATCACAATGAAGAACTTCTGTTTTGAAATAACTTTTAACAGTTACCTCAAGCACTGAGGGGTTAAATCATGTACCTACACTTTCAAGACTTCATGACTACAAAAAAGAATTGGACTGACTCATTAAAGCAAAAGGCAGCCTTAAAGTGTTCATACGTATCATACTTTTAAAACTATGCCTGCCTGTTGTGGTGATTTGTAATCTATTTCCCGAAACATAAAAATATTAGAAAATATTACATAAACTTAGTTGATAAAGCAGCAGCAGGGTATAAGAGGATTGTGTACAATTCTGAAAGAAGTTCTATTATGGGTAAAAATGATATCAAACAGCGTGGTATGTATCAGAAAAATCTTTTAAGGAAAGTAAGAGTCAATACATAAAGAAAACTTCATGGTTGTCTTATTTTAATCAACTACCTGTTTTTTTTTTCCCTTTTTTATCTAATTTTTCTTGTGTAGCATAAGTGTGGAAATACATATAGAAGAATTGCACATATTTAACATATATTGGTTTACTTGTTCTGTAGGGGAGAGAGAGATGGGAAGGAGGGAGAAAAATCTGAAACACAAGATTCTGCAAGGGTGAATGTTGAAAACTATCACTTGGGTTTGTTTTTGTTTTTTGAGGCAATTGGGGTTAAGTGACTTACCCTGGATCACACAGCTAGGAAGTATTAAGCATTTGAGGCCAGATTTGAACTCAGGTCCTCCTGACTTCAGGGCTGATGCTCTAGCCCATTGCACCACTTAGCTGCCCCTTGTTGAAAACTATCTTTGCATGCATTTTGAAAATAAAAAGCTATTATTAAAAAAAAAAAAAAAGAAAGAAACTGCCATAGCTACCCCAACTTTCAACAACCACTGCCCTGATTAATCAAGCAGCCATTAACATTGAGGCAAGTCTCTCCACCAAAAAATAATAATAATAATAAGATTTCAACTCACTGAAGTCTCAGGTGATGGTATTTTTTTAAGCAATAAAATATTTTTAATTAAGGTAAATACATTGGGTTTTTGCTTTTAGATGTGCTATTACTGTACACTTAACAGACTACAGCACAGTGTAAACATAACTTTTTATGCATTGGAAAATAAAAAAATTCATGTAACTTGTTTTATTGAGATATTTGATTTATTTCAGTGGTCTGAACCGAACCCACAATATCTCCGAGATATGCCTGTACATAGAAAGAAGGAAATTAGTAATAAAGATACAGTGGAGGTAGATTTTATAAGATTTGTGAACTTAGATACAGAGGGTAAGGGAAGTTAGGCAATTAATTAGCATTTTATTAAATCCATGTTATATGCTAAGATCTGTGCTAAGTATTAGATGAATTTGTGTGACTAGAAGGATGATGATAATGCTCTCAATAGAAATATGGAAACTTGGCAGAAAAATGAATTTGGGAAAAAACTCATTAGAGTCTTGCTGAAATGTGAAAATGAATGAATTTGAGATGTGAATAGGACACCTAGTTAATGCCTAGTAGGCAAATGGATAATGTGGAACTAGAGTGCAGGAAAAAAAGATCAAGACTGGATCAAAGACTACAAATTTAGAATTTTGTAAAAGTTAATGAGCTGTTTAAATTTCATCATCTGGATCAACCAAAAAAGTATTTATTATGTGCCAAGTTTATTCCAACACTTTCAAACAGTACGAATAAGTATCATGTAGATAAATGAAGATGCTGTTATAAAAAACAAAAGGTTAACAAAAAACTTCTGAGGGTTAGATTGCAAAATAAAAAGTGTAGGGAGAAGAGACTCTAGGATAGACCCTTGGAGAATGTCCACATTAAGAAACCGGGAAGAGAATGAGAATCCAAAGAAGTCAATTAAAGAAATAGGAAAAGTATTAATTTTTTGTAAATTTTTTACTTTTGAAAACTAAGTTACATTTTCGCAATTCAATTTACATACAACTACACATGAAAATAACCATTTTAACAGCTAATTTTTTTTTTTTTTTTTTTGCTAAGGCAATTGGGGTTAAGTGACTTGCCCAGGGTCACACAGCTGTTATGTGTGAGACCAGATTTGAACTCAGGTCCTCCTGACTTCAGGGCTGGTGCTCTATCCACTGTGCCACCTAGCTGCCCCAGAGCTAATATAATTTTAAAATGTGCAACTAAATAAGAATCCTTGACTTACTGCTAATGCTTTTATTAAACATTAAATTGTTTCACGACAATGTCAATATTTGCTCAACATTTACCTTTCACTGAAGCTAGGTTGATTATAAACTGTGCTACCCAGGCTACAGTCATTCCTGTCTCTACATCACTTCTTTTACCTGGCATGTCCACCTTGCTTCTCTCTGCCCATCCTCCAGGCTTGAGCTAATGTACCTAGGGAGGTAACATGATACATTGGAGAAGATAAGAGATTTATAATTAGATGACCTAGGTTTAAGTCCTGGCTATGCCACTTATTACCTGGGTGATCTTAAGCAATATATTTAGCCACTCTGCACTTCAGTTTCCTCCTTTGTAAAAATGAAGGAGCTGATCAGAAGTTCTGGGGTCCCTTCCAGCTCTAATTCTAAGATTTCATGATCTTCGTTAGGTGGAGTCTTTTGATTGTTCCAGTTCTTTCCTGATCTTTTTCTTGGAGTTTTCACAACTTTACTATGTCAAACTTGATTGCACAGTGTCCTAAATGCTTCTCTTTATATTTTATAATTGTCAGTCTTTCCCATATACTGTGACGTACCAGTGAAGGAATTGTTAACTATGTCTTCTGTTCCAGTTTCTAGCAAAAGATTAGCCATTCTATAATCAGAGTGGGACAACCAGAATGGTAAAGGACCCTGAGTTCATGTCCTTGGGGGGGTCAGCTGCAGGAAAGTGGGGATGTTTAGTTTGGAGAAGAAAATTCTAAGAGGAAACATGAGAGTTGTGTTCAAGTCTCTTAATGGCTGTCATGTGCAATAGGAGTTAGGCTTGGTTTTTTTGGCCCATCAGAACAATGGCTAAGGAGAATTTAAGGCATAAGGCCAGGAAAACTTTCTAATAATTAGAAGACCTCTTTGGAGGTCTTAAAAACAGAATCTAAAAAAAGCTTCTTTGGAGCCTTTCAGAGTGAGGATTCCTTTTTTTTTTTTTTTTGGATTTAGGTACTGAATGGTCCTTCTAAATCTCACATTCTACAAACACCACAAGCTCTGAAGAATTAGTTACAGATGAAACAAAGGGCAATGGAGTGATGAATGGTGGGTATAAAGATAGTCCCAAATGATGAATTACACAAAAGAAATAGTTTAAGGGATATCATACAAGAAACGATTAGAAAAGGGGAACTGGCATATGAGACACGAGAAGCAAGAGAGAGCGTGATTGCTTCATTAATACAGTTCTTTATAAGATAGAGATCTTCTGTAAAGGATTTATAGGGCAACACAAAGATTGGGAAGGAATATAAGGGTTACCATGTATTTGCTGGAGGGAATAAATACATTGAGAACATATTCATTGCATTACTGAAGAAGAGTGTGGTTCGTTTTCACATGTGGACATATATCCTATTCACTAATTCAATGATGTATTACTTAAGCAAAACAAAATATACATATATGTCTTTACTATTCCTATTTCCTTATATTTCAAATCTTGCATATAATAACTTATAGTAGAGTAATAAATATTAGTTTTATTTTTATTACTAATGCATGGTACTGCTTATATAACCTAGGCAGGTGGCAACATGGTTTTTAAGTTATCTATACACATGTGAAGTTGGAAAGAGATAAGGACTTAGAAACCATCTAGTCTGAATACTAGGTTGAAGACTCTAAAATGTTTTCAGGCAGAACTTACCTATGGGGTGGGTTCTTGAATCTCCATAGCTTTTAAGCTAAATTTTGCTTTGATCATCAATACATACATAATTAAAACAATTCAGTCCTGGAACTTCATGTTGACTGAACAGTAAAAACAGACATCTTAGTTTAACTTTTAAATTCTCATTTACTGTTCTGTGAGGATCAGATCTTTAAGTAAGGTTTTAGCAGATAGTAATCTACTATGAAAATTTATAATACACTCCACAAACTGTGACTGATACTTTACTTCTGCAAGCTGATGCTTACTGTCACCATATAGCATCAGTACATTTGACTAGGCCTGGAAGCCACCATTAGGCTAATCTATTTTTATATATACCTGCAAGGCTAAAATTATCTAATATTTGAAATGAAAAGAATGAAAATTTCAAAGCAACCAAAACTATTTTCACTGACAATTTATAAATAATAAACAACTCTACTTTTACTTCCAAAAAAACTTTTAAATTAACTTCCCCACCATCCCCACTTTACTCCCCTACAAATCACTGGGTTTTGTTGACAAGTTCTAACACAATAGCCAAGATCCACTCTAAAGGAAGCAGTTCTAATTGAATACACCAATGAATCCTCCCCAAAGATGTTGTTCAACCAATACCTCTGAATGATGCTCTAAACTTCCATTGTCTGATCCAGAGTGCTGCTCAATTATATCATCTTCAACGTCTGACCCTGAATCACGTTCATCCTGTACTGGGGTAGCTCCACCATCATCTGCTCAAAAACAAAACAATAAAAATCCCACTTAAAGGGTAGGATGGATGATGTCTCCGTCTACAACAACTAGGATTAAGTTTAAACTATGGCCAAAGGTTGCCACTAGCAAATAGTGTAACTAAGGACATTACGGTTTCTACATTAGATTTGTATTAAAAATGGCGTGTGTGTGTGTGTGTGTGTGTGTAGTGACAAGTATAACAATGACTACTACCTACATCAATATGATAGAGAGGTATGAAGAACTTAGTAAACATCAATAGAGAAGTCAGGAAGCAAGTAAAAGATCTCTAAACAACACTTCTATTTGGCCAACTCGATCATACTATTTTCACTTCAGACTGAAAATCATATCTCTAAAATACTGCTTGGCAAAGTAATTCACAAATATGAAAAGTCATAAAAGGATTAAAAGATAATATAAATATAATACCTTCAAATATTAATTTTGCACATGAGAAATGTAATCATTTAAAATGTAAATCAATCTACACAAGTATTTGGCTATCGGGTGAAATGGGTCACAAAAGTTAACATTTATGTTAATTCCCAATCACAATATAGATATGCTGGCTTGAAAAGGGTTTTTTACTTTTAAATACCTATTTTACACCTGGCCTCCAATCAACCTATACACTTTTTTTTAGTGGTCAAAAATCCATGGGCAAACACAACAAGCATCTTTTAGAGAATTTAGGACCATCTAATTCAAAAGTCATTGATCCTAACTGGGATATTTACAACATAAATAATGCTGGTAAAAATAGATTAAAATATTTAAGTAATCAAAGCTGAAGTCTGAACATTAGCAAGCCTTAAAGAAAACTATATTTAAGCATTCCCTAGGATTTTACGTTGACAAAGCATTTTGTCAATTATTTGGTCATAAGAGTTAATCTAAATAGAAAGCAGGATTAAATTTAAACTATAATTCTAAAACAATAATTTGTTACATCTGGGGCAAAGAACTCCCAATGAAGCTAACCAGTAACATCGGATATCACTGGTAGACTAAAGACAAAGGAGTGATTCAGCAAGAGAGCTAGAAAGAGAAAGAATAGAAAATATAAGCACTATGAAGGCAGGCTGGCATTTTCTCTTTTGGGTGGGAGAGTCAGCACTATGATGTCAGGGATATTACAAGTTTATTTAATAACAAAAATAAAAATTACACACATGTAGAGCAAAATGTCACTAACAACTAAACGTTATTCGGGGGCCACCTTTGATCTAGAGCATTTACTGAATCCATGCAGTAACCGAATCATTATTTCCAATGTTCACTGGCTAAAATACCAAAAACTTCTTGAATAGTAAAAGGAACTCAGAGTTTATAACTATTTAAATATTCGAATCAACTAGTACTACCTAATAATTTCACCTGACGAGGACTCCTCTGATACCTAGTGTCTCCCCTTCCCGGGCTTCTTCCTACCCCAGACAATTTCACGGTGAAAAAAATGAGGTACAAGAAATATGACTTATCCAAAAGGTCAAAAGTAAGAAGCATCGAGGGTACTCCTGAGCTAGACCATCTACTTTTTAACACAACAAACAACTTGCCTAAAGTCCTGAAACTCAATTTAGAAGTTAGTTTTTGTCACTGTAGCCATAACTTTCCTCATTTCTCCAAACCCTCACTTCTTCATCTGTAAAATGGGCTTAATTCTGTTACACTATTTAACTCACAGAACTTTTGTTAAGAAAACACTAAATAAAGGCCAAATCCTATATGGGGTGAACTGGTTTTGGTAGATGCTTTGGTTATGGTCTCCACAGGTCATTTGCGGGTTTCGGTGGTAAAGAAGATTGCAAACGTGGTCAGCAGCAGGCCCGGGACAGTGCTTAGAAAAGATACACCGAGTTCGTATTTCCCCCGTATGAGCAACTCTGTAGCCAAAGAGAAACTGACTTTGAAACTGACGAGGACTCCTCTGATACCTAGTGTCTCCCCTTCCCGGGCTTCTTCCTACCCCAGACAATTTTATTCCCCGTAGGCAAACAACGGTCGGTCAGCAAAGGTACGGACCTCCACCTGCTCTGCCAGAATCACGTCTTTTCCCTCAGGGACGTTCAGAGACCCAGCAGATGGACCCAGGACAGGACAAGGAGTTTCCCGGGGAGGCTGCCCCTCGTTCTCTTTCCAGCCCTTACCACCCCTCGGGTCTCTTTACCTGACTGGTCGCCGCTGTAATATTCCATCTCCATGGCGGTCCCGGGCCCGCGGTGGGCGCCTGGACCGGGAGGCTCCGGGCCTCCCGCGGCGTGCCCCCAGCCTTCTCCCCGCTATCAACCCCCTCCTCTCCCCTCCTGGCTCGGCCCGCCCTTGCCTGGGGTTCAGGAAGCCTCCTACCGGACCCCGAATGGGGGTGGGTGGGTAGGTCCCAGCGGCCAGCAGCAAGGAGGGAAGGTGAGGGGAGCGGGGAGGCGGCCGGGAGCCCCGGGGAGGAAGAGCAGACCTTAGTACCTAGGCCCGGCCTAGCGTGACTTTATCCCCTAGCCGGAGGGAGAGAGGCTTCCCAGCAGCACCTCCGTGACCAAAATGGCGCCTGCCCAAGACCCTCAAAAGGATCTACTGCGCAGGCGTCAGGACGACTCAAGAGGCCAATGAGCGGCGGGAGACGGTGGCTGCGGAGGGTTTTCGGGAACGGGCGGTGGAGAGCGTTGAAAGGGTTGCTCCGATTGTGTTCCTGGAGGGCAAAGCTTCAGCAGCTCCCGATCCAGCTTGAGTGCGTAATCCTGGAATGGAAGTCCAGCCCCAGCTCCGACAATCTTTAGCCTCATCCTCGTGCGTTTCTAAGCCACTCTATTCCTGAAGGACTAGGTGGCCAGCTGCTGAGACTACAGTTCCCAGCATGCAAGAGTACGCCTCAGAACTACTACTCCCAAGCATGCCCCGGGAAACGAGGAGACTTCTGCTTTCCACCAGCGTAGTCAGTGTGGTGATGCTCGCTGGGTTTCAAAGTTGCATGTATGAATGGTTCTGACCATTATTCTTTTCCAAAAGAACAAATTAGTCTCCATATTTCAAGGAATGTCTTTAGGGCGGCAAACTGTTCTTTTCTTTTCAGATTTGAGATCTGGAGTAGAGGACTGTCTAGTCTCTTTTCTGGCTAGGCCTAAATTCAGGTCTTCGCCGGGCAATCATCTTTCTGTTCTCTAATTGGTAGAACTGGGTAGGAGTAGAGATTTCTGGGAAATGTAGTCTAGTTGAATCCGGGTAAGAAGAGCTGGCGCGCTTCAGACAAAGCTTGGCTGGGTCTTCTGAACATATCTTTTTTTTTTTAGTCTCTCTTTGCAAATGGAAAACTAAGGATCCAATGAATTTTTTTAAAAATCCATTGAAAGAGGAAAAAACAATCCGATTAAAAAAATTCTACAAAAAACTGAAAAAAGCCCAACGACCTAATGATTTAACTTAAATCAAAATTTCTGTTTTCACAGAAATTTATAGTTTTCATCTCGGTCCACCTTTTTTTTTTTTTTTCCCCACTCAAGCCAAAACTGAACCCCATCTTGTGGAAGGCAGACTTATGGCTTGTTGAAGTAGATAAGAATGCATTGAAGTCAGGAAAATCTTAAATTCAAGCAGATCTCTGATGTTTATGTTTCGGGGAGAGTCACAGTCTCTTAATGTCCCAGATTACTCTCCCAATATAAATTACATTTGCGGATCTGCAGGGGTAGAATAAATTCCAAAGGCAAATGAAAATCACAGGTCCAAATGAAATGACAAGGGCTCTGGGGAAATAAACGATAGAAATCCTGTTTTCTAATGGGGATAGTAGTTGATAAACATTTATTAAGAGGAAAGAGAATAAATATTTATATGTCTACTATTTTCCAGGAACTATGCTAAATCCTGGGGATATGACAAAGACAAAAGATAGTCTGCGCTCTCAAGAATCTCACAATATAAGGGAAGAGAAAAAAATAGATACTTCTTGCACAGCCTGCTTTGGGGCAGTAGGGTAACAAAACAGTAAAATGGAGGTATGATTGTGCCTGATAAATGTATAACAACTAGCTCAAGTAAACTACACAAACTTAAATTTAACCACATTTTCTCCATTATTTTACTGAGAATATATAATTCACGAAATAAATTAAGCCCTAATTTGTAGCATTTGCAAATTTACTAGATGTAAATCTCACTGAAAATTTAAGGAATCTGCTTTTGAAAGCCAAATTTGAGAAGTTTTTAGCCTATCCTTAGGAAAATTGAAAAGTAAGCAGCATTTTTAGTGAAAGAAATTAAGATTTGGAGTAAGGGGACCTGGGTTCTAATTCTGCCACCAGGGGTAAGTCCTGTAACTTCTAAATAAATTCTTTACAAAATGGAAATTATCTAAAACTATTTACCTCATATTGGTTATTATTGGCAGCAAATGAGATCATAGAATTATGCATCTAGTGCTAATGTTTGAAGATATCTCAGAGGCCATTTAGTCCACCCACTTCTCTCCCACCTCTCCATTTTAAGAGTCCCATAAAGATTTAAGTGAGTTGCATAAGGTCACAGAGGGTGTGAACATCAGAGGCATGGAAGACTTTAAAGTCTGTCATTGTAGAGAAAACCCTGAAAAGATATGAACTGATACTTAGTGAAGTGAAAAGAAGCAGGGGAACATTGTACACAGTAATGAAATGATTATGTAATGATCAACTGTAATGGTCTTGGCTTTTCTCAACAGTGAGGTGATTCAAGGCAATTCCAATAGGCTTGTGATGGAAAGTGCTATCTGTATTTAGAGAGAGAACTATAAAGACTGGATGTGGGCCAAAGCATAGTATTTTCAATTTTTTTGTTTCTTATGTTTCTTTCCTTTTCTGATTTTTCTTGTACAACATGACAAATTTGCAAACCTGTTAAAAAGAATTGCAACTATTTCCTGTATCAGATTGCTTTCGGTCTTGGGAAAGGTAAGGGAGGGAGGGAAAAAAAATTTGGAACACAAAGTGTTACAAAAATGATTGTTGATGTACATACCCTTTGATCCAACAGTGTCTCTACTGGGCCTATATCTCAAAAAGATCATTAAAAAGAGAAAAGGACATGTGTGCAAAAATGTTTGTAGCAGCCCTTTTTGTAATGGCAAGGAACTGGAAACCGAGTGGATACCCATCAGCTGGAGAATGGTTGAATAAGCTATGGTATATGAATGTAATGAAATATTATTGTTCTGTAAGAAATGATGAGCAAGATGATTTCAGAAAGGCCTTACATGAACTGATGCTAAGTCAAGTGAATAGAAACAAGAGAACATGGTACACAGCAACAGCAAGATTATGATGCGATCAATGCTGACAGATATGGATCTTTTCAACAAAGTGATTCAGTCCAGTTCCAATAGACTTGTGATGAAGAGAGCCATCTTCATCTAGAAAGAGGACTGTTGGAACTGAGTGTGGATCACAAAATAGTATTTTCACCTTTTTTGTTGCTTGCTTTTTTCTTTCTCATTTTTTTCCTTTTTGATCTGATTTTTTTAATGCATGAGAATTGTGGAACTATTGCACGTTTAACATATATTGGATTATATATATATTGTTCTAAGAGAGGGGTGGAGGGACGGGAGGGAGAAAAAAATTTGGAATACAAGGTTTTGTAAGGGTGAATGTTGAAAATTGCATATATTTTCAAAATAAAAGCTACAAAATGAACATTGTAAACTATCTTTACATGTATTTGAAAAAATAAAATACTATTGAAAAAAACTAACTTTTAAAAAATACTAAAAAAAATAAACTTTTGGTTCTATAGTGGAAAAAAAACAAGATCTAGGAATTGGGAAACATGGTCTAGACAGAAGCTTGCTCTGTAACTTGGAATAATTCAGTTCTTTTGGACTTGTCTCTTCATTTTAATAATGATTTTACTTTAGTTGATTGCTAAGCTCTGCAACAGATACATTGATGATAAAAAGGGGCAACATTGCATAATGGATAGAAAGCTGACATTAAAGTCAGAAAAACCTAGGTTTTTATCCTGCCCCTGCCTTGTACTCTATGATCCTGGTATAGCAATTGTGCTTGAGGCAATTATCTAAGGCTGTTATTTGTGGATAGAGTATCTGCATTGATCAAAGAAGTTTCTTGCACTTTATCAGTTCCCTATTCCAATGAAATTGCAGGTTTCCTTTCCCTATCCTTAAACAAAATGTAGTTCTCTAGCCCCAAATTCCCATTTAGTGCTTAAGCCACTAGATGTCCCTATCTGTGAAGAAATATAGAATACTTCTATTTCTCAAGTATTTCCCCACATAAATTTATATAGGCAATATTTGCCTGTTTACCCCACATGAATCCACAAGAGCTGTGTTAGGTTAAAGGAAGCACAAGAGGAAGTGTGTGTGTGTGTGTGTGTGTGTGTGTGTGTGTGCGTGCGCGCGCGCGTGCATGCGAGTCTGCTTTGCCAGGCTGTCCCAATAGAATGCCAAAGGATACCAGCAAATATCCTAATCAATACCAGAATGAAAGAGAAGTTGGGGTGGGGAAGATGAACTATTTGGCAACTCAAAGCTAGAGTTCACTCTTTAAATTGAAAGACAAGCCTGGCAAATGAAGGTGGCCTTGCTGTACCAAATCTAAAACTATACTATAAAGCAGCAGTCATCAAAACCATTTGGTACTGGCTGAGAAATAGAGCAGTCGATCAGTGGCATAGGATAGGATATCTGGACAAACTAGGCAATAACTTTAGCAATTTAGTGTTTGATAAACCCAAAGACCCCAGCTTTTGGGATAAGTACTCACTATTCGGCAAAAAGTGCTGGGAAAATTGGAAACTAGTGTGGAAGAAATTAGGGCTTGACCCATACCTAACACCACATACCAAGATGAGATCTAAATGGGTTCAAGATCTAGATATAAAGAGTGATTTTGTAAGCAGATTAGAGGAACGTAATATAGTTTACCTCTAAGACCTGTGGAGATGGAATAAATTTATATCCAAAGAAGATCTGGAACTCCTAATTTAACACCAGATGGATAATTTTGATTATATTAAGTTAAAAAGTTTCTGTGCAAACAAAACAAATGCAGACAAGATTAGGAGGGAAGCATCAAATTGGGAAATCATCTTTACATTTAATGGCTCTGATAAAGGCCTCATTTCTAAAATATATTGAGAATTGTCTCATATATATATAAGAATTCAAGCCACTCTTCAATAGATAAGTGGTCAAGGGACATGAACAGACAATTTTCAGATGATGAAATTAAAACCATCTCTAGTCATATGAAAAGTTGCTCCAAATCACTATTGATCAGAGAAATGCAAATTAAGACAACTCTGAGGTACCACTACACACCTGTCAGATTGGCTAAAATGACAGGAAAAGATAACGATAAATGTTGGAGGGGATGTGGGAAAACTGGGACACTAATACATTGTTGGTGGAACTGTGAACGGATCCAACCATTCTGGAGAGCAATTTGGAGCTATGCTCAAAAAGTTATCAAACTGTGCATACCCTTTGACCCAGCAGTGTTTCTATTGGGCTTATATCCCAAAGAGATCTTAGAGGAGGGAAAGGGACCCACATGTGCAAGAATGTTTGTGGCAGCCCTTTTTGTAGTGGCTAGAAACTGGAAACTGAAGGGATGCCCATCAGTTGGAGAATGGCTGAATAAATTATGGTATATGAATGTTATGGAATATTATTGTTCTGTAAGAAATGACCAGCAGGATGATTTCAGAGAGGCCTGGAGAGACTTGCATGAACTGATGCTGAGTGAAACGAGCAGAATCAGGAGATTATTATACACAGCAACAATATTATATGATGATCAATACTGATGGACATGACTCTCTTCAACAATGAAATGTCTCAAACCAGTTCCAATTGTTCAGTGAAGAAAGCCATATGCACCCAGAGAGAGGGATATGAAATGTGGATCACAACATAACATTTCCATGATCTCTATCGATGTTTGCATTGTGTTTCCTTTCTCAGATTTTTTTCTTGTAGATACGATTGTTCTTGCACAGCAAGATAAGTATGGAAATATGTATACATATATTCGACTTGTCAAGTATTTTGATATAATTAACATATAGTGGACTTCCTGCTGTCTAGAGGAGGGGAGGGAACTAGGGGGGGAAAATTTGTAACAAAGCTTTGTAAGGATCAATGTTGAGGAACTACCCATACATATGTTATGCAAATAAAAAGCTTTAATAAAAAAAATCAATGAAAAAAAAAGAAAGAAAGAAAGACAAGCCTGGAAGATAAATATGTGAGTCTCCCAGAGACTTGCCTTTCCCTAAGTTAAAGAGTACAAAAGATGTAGGAAGTTAGAGAAAAGCAGAGTTTTCATAATTAAACAATTAAGCATTTATTAAGAGACTAATGCAGTCAGGTACTGAACTAGGTGCTAAGGATAAAATATAAAGAATGAAGCAATTGGTGGCACTGTGAACATGCGATCATACAATCTGAAACGATGTCCAAAGAATTATTAAACTGCCTTATATCCTTTGACTTAGCAATACCACTACTAGATCTGTTTCCTGAGGTGATCAAGGGAAAAGAGGAAAAAACCCTATATGTTCTAAAATATTTATAGCAAAGAACTGGAAACTGAGGGGATGCCCATCAATTGGAAAATGGCTAAGTTGTAAGATAAGATTCAGATGGAATACTACTCTGCTGTAAGAAATAATGAGGAGCCTGATTTTAGAAAAACATGGGGAAAGTTGCAATGAAATAATGAAGAATGAAACGAGTAGAACCAAGAGAATGTTATGTAAGGTAACAACAATATTGTTCATAGAATATCTGTAAACAACTAAGTTTTTATATTCTAAACACTCCAATAAACTACAAAGAGTAGTTGATTACCCACCTCCAGTGAAAAACTGATAATACAAACAAGTATGTATAATAAGGAATAGATAGATGTATATATACATATATACACATTACCTATGTATACATACATATCAACACATATTGTGTCTAATGGTAGCCTTCTGTAGGGTAAAGTGAGGAAAGAGGGAGAAAAAAATAAGTTCACAGCAGGGAAGAAAACTAGAAGGAAACAGAAAAGCAGATTTGAAAATGATGTGTATTATTTATTACAAAGTTTTTTTTTAAGTAAACTGTGAAATGGATATTGATAGTTTCCTCTTTTTATTGCATTGTATAAATAGAAAAAAAATTTTCTTTTTGTATGTAAGTTAAAAATGAATTTAAAAAAAATAATGCAACAATCCATCAAACTGCCAAAAATTATTTGATAGAGCTAGAAAATATAACAAAACTCATCTATAAGAACAGAAAGTCAAGAATATCAAGGGAATTAATGAAAAAAAATACAGTGGATAGTGGTCTAGCAGAACCAGACCTAAAACTGTATTATAAAGTAGCAGTCATCAAAAACATATGATATTGACTAAGAAATAGAGTGGTGGATTAGTAGAATAGGTTAGATACACAGGACACAATAATCAATGACTATAATAGTTAATATTTGTTAAACCTCCAAATTTCAGCTTCAGGGATAAGAACTCACTATTTCACAAGTTTCCTTATCTGTAAATGGGAATCAAAATAATGCTGACTTCATAATGTTGCTGTGAGGATTAAATAAAATTATAAAGTGTCTTGCAAACCTTAAGGTGCTATATAAATGCTAGTTATCATAACCTGGTGTTGTTGGAGAGATCACACAGTCTGTGTGTGTGTGTGTGTGTGTGTGTGTGTAAATCTATTTAACTATCTCCAAAATTTGACTTATTAGCTGCCAATTCCAAAATGAATGCATATAGGAAATAGCAAATAAATCTTCTTATCCAAAACTAATAGCAAACAGAAATCAGAAAAAGTGTATATGTAGGAAATTACATATTAGACAAAAAAACAGAGTGAATGTACTATTCTACTGGGAATAAGATAAATTAGCTCAAACAAGATAGTCTCAGATCTCATCCATGGGGAAATTCCTTGAAGTCTTTAGTAGTAAACTGGGGATGGGGCAGTGAATGAGGTTGACAGCTCCTCTACATGTTGACTTCTTCCCAGAGTCTTTCTTTCCCTTCAAGAACCTGAAGAAAGTGTGGAACTTCATATATTCTCTCTAAAAATTTGGAAGCCAGAAGTCTGAGATTTCTCTTTCCCTCAGTTCTCATCAATTCTATCCCTTACACAAGCTTAAAGAATTGAGTAATCATTCTTTATTGCGTCCCTTGAAATGGCTTTGAGACTCAGGTTACAGTTGTAAAATTGTTTCATAATTACCACAAAATGACTTAGAATTATAGAATATTAGAACTGAAAAGGCTCAGGGCAGTTGTCTAGTCCAATTTCCTTCCTAATAGAGAAATTTAAAAAAAATTATTCAGTTGATAGGCACTCTCTATTTGTACACTTTCATGAATTCCCTGGGCAGACCAATGAATTGTTGATGAAATAAAATAATTAGGTAATTCTTCCTATACTGACCTGAAATCTGTTTCTGGACAATGTTTAGTTTGTCAATGACCCTCTTAATGTCTGATGCCTAGAACTGAAAACAATATGATAATTGTGTGACTTTTCCTTTAACCTAAGAATAGGTTTTCATTGAGAAAGGAAAATTTTCAGTGACTGACTAAATTCCTCCCAACTATAAATAAGAATTTCTCCCCCTCTGGTCTCAATTATGAAATAAATTTACCTAAGAATTCCGGGCAGGCAAATTTTTGGTTTTGTTTTTTGTTTGTTTGTTTTTTAATGAACAAATAGTCAGCTTAACTATAATTGGATGATTTCCTAACATGGAAAAATAGATCTTGAAATTAGTTGAGTCTAGAAATCATGGTCTTGATGAAGGTTATAATTACAGATAATTTTCATTTGGAGATGCCAGAACTCAACTGGAAATCTGCTCTTCTCCCAAGTACTGATATATTTGTATTCCTCATTAATAAGCATTTATTAAATGGCAATTATGTGTCAGGCATTGTGCAAGGCACTTTATGAATATTATCTCCTTGGATTGTCACAACAATCCTTGGAGCTAGGTACTATTATGATATCCATTTCGCAGGTGAGGAAATTGAGGCAGATTTGCCTAGGGTCATTAATAACTGTCTGAGGCTACATTTGAATTCAGATCTTCCTGACTCCAGGCACAGCACTCTATTTCCTGTGCCATCTAGCTGCCTAAACAACAAAACCAGAGATTACTGTTGAGGTACTAATGTAATAGCCATCTTAGGATCATAGATTTAGAGTTAGAAGGAACCTCAAATGTGATGTAATCCAATCAGCACATGGATGAGGAAACTAAAGCTAAAAGATGTTTGCTGGCTTGCCCCGAGGTTACACAAATGATGTTACAAGGATGTGTCTACAAAAGCTGAAAAAAAAATGAAGAAAAAAAAATTGCATATCCTTGATGCTTTTGGGCAAAGAACATCTTTTTTTTTCAGGTTGTAAGACCTTTATATCCTCAATGGACTAAGAGAATTCTTATTTTAGATAGAGCTGCCTTTCACACCTGTACCTCCCACAATACCAATTAGGCTAATTTTCCTCTAAGAGATAAAAAAAGTCCCTAGAACTTGATTGACTCCAGTCACTGATTTACTAATGGCAAAAAATGCCCACCCATATGAAATCAGGACTTGTCAGAAGGGATTGTCCTGAGACGATTTGAATCACCATATCCTGTCCCTTCGGATCTTACTAGTTTCCATATGGAGATGGGGAATGGGTGGGTGGGTAAAAGGGATATCCAGATCTACCAAACTTAAGAACTAGAGTACCTTTGTTGTTTATTCTATCTATGCTATGGATAAGTAAACTTTTTGTTAATTCTTGAATGACTAGTGAAATATCTCATTTCATCCCCACATTAAAGCTGGACTAACAGGGTATTATCATTGGCCTAAGTCACACTATCCCCTTCCCCCCCACCACCAAATACTTGCCCAAGCTAACTATTCACCTTTAGTAACAATGAACTGTGGGCATAGTGCATCAGTTATGGATCTGATAACTCACCCTATCTGTATGACTTTGGGCAAGATAATTAAGTTTCATGAGTTTCATTTTCTATATATCTGAAATAATGGGTTGGGCAATATTACCTTTGAAATTACTCCCAAATTTAAATATACAATATCATGAGAAAACTGAATGAGATTCTCTAAGATCTTTTCCAATTCTCAATGAACATAATTTTCCATCTGTTTAGAACAGAGTTGATAATTCACTGAGTTGTCTCCAAAGAATTAAGTGACTTGTTCATAGTCACACAGCCAGATTACTCTCTAATCTCCCTTTCTGGTTCTTATTTCTAAATCTGTTATCCTAAAAATAAGGTCTAGGTACAGAGATTTAAATGCCTAGCAATAAGCAGAAATCAAATATCCCTCAAATATGAATATCTGAATACTGCAGAGCAGGGCTTTTTTTAAGGCTTTTGTCATTTACTGTATTAGTCAACAATTCATGGAGATAATGTTTTTGCTGTGTAATTTGTTTACTGGTCATCTTTCATGTTATGATTAGCCCATTGCCATAGTGGAACTATTACTCTTGGTTTCAGTAATATAGTCCTATTTTTTAAAAAAGAAGCATAGGATGGCAATTTAATTTATATTCAGTTTACATAAATTTGCATACAGAGTGGCTCCTTGCTCCAAGTACATAAAATTGATTAATGGAGTCTACTGCTGCAATTGTGTTCAAACCTAACATTCTGGACCTGTCATATATGAAATACAGAAATGATTTTTAAAAACAATTAGTGCACAGTAATGGCTTTTCTGGTTTGCAGAGATGGTAACCCAGTTATTGTAGTAAATCAAAAAGTTTCTGAGAAGAATTTCTGATCCTGGCATTCTGGGCCTCTAAAATCTGGTTCTAACCTAACTATTAATTTAAAAAATGCCAATCAAAGTTAATTTTTGTTAACAAAATCATTTAACAAAAAATAGCAACTGTTTATTAACTACTAACATTTATCAACAAGTCTAAATAAGCTATGGCAAGCCTAGAGGATATAAAAGTTTAAAGCTATGTAGAACTTTACAATTTATGAGGGGAATAAGGATAGGGATTGGATCTGTGATTTCAGAGATGTAAGGAACCTTCAGTTGAGGAACTACCTTAACCAATGCAGAGTGGTACCTTTTCTACAACTCAAAGTCTTAGAGAGTTGCCTAGAGCTCTAGAGCTTAAATCTAAATATGTTTCAGAAGCTAGACTTGACTCCAGATTTTCTAGGCTCTGGGTCAGCTTCTATTCCCTATGCTACCCATTTGATTCCATATTGCAAATAAATAGACATAACAAAGATAAATTGTGATAGGGACGAAGGGGAGAGTTAGGCAAAGTGTCTATGAAAACTTAAGAAAGACTAGAATTCTGTTAATCAAGGGGATCAAAGAAGGCTTGATAGAGAAAGTGGCCATAGAGTTGAGCCTCAAAGGTAGAGATGGATCTCAGTAGTTAGAAACAATGAAGTGTTATAATCCAGGACTTTCCTGGAGTATATTTCCCTCCTTCATTCACTTTCTGTTCCAATTAATCTACACCTTCCTTCTCATCCTTTCCTTTCTGATCTTTACCCCATTTCCTAGGTCTATAATCATGGAACTTCAGAGTGAAAAGGGACTTCACTGTCAATCCAGACTAAACCACCATTGACAAAGAGGTGAACCTATAGTATGTTTTCATCCTGCCTCTGCTTAAAACCTTCCAGAGAGGCTGGTAGGTGATTTAATGGTTAGAGCAGTGAGTTTAGAGTCAGGAAGACCTAAATCTTGCCTCAGAGCAAGTCACAATTTTTCTCTCAATTTTTTCACTTATAAAATGAAATGATAATAACATTTACCTTGCAAGGTTGTTGTGATAATAAATAAAATGATATTTTGTTTTTTAATAATAGCTTTTTATTTTCAAAATACACGCAAAGATAGTTTTCAATATTCACCCTTGTAAAACCTTGTGTTCCAATTTTTTCTCCTTCCTTTTCCCCCACCCCTCTCCCCTAGACAGCAAGTAGTCCAATATATGTTAAACATGTGCAATTCTTCTAAACATATTTCCACAATTATCATGCTGCCCAAGAAAAATCAGATCAAAAGGGAAAAAAATGAGAAGAAAAAGCAAGCAAACAACAACAAAAAAGTGAAAATACTCTGTTGTGATCCACATTCAATCTCCATAGTCCTCTTTCTGGATGCAGATGGCTCTCTCCATCACAAGTCTATTCGAATTGGTCTGAATCACTTTGTTACTGAAAAGAGCCAAGAGTGTCATAGTTGATCATCACATAATCTTGTTGTTGCTGTGTATAATGTTCTCTTGATTCTACTCACTTCATTTAGCATCATTCATGTAAGACCCAGACCTTACTGAAATCATCTTGCTGATTGTTTCTTATAGAACAATAATATTCCATTTCCTTCATATAACAAATTTATTAAACCATAATATTTGTTTTTTAAAAAGCCCTTAGCAAGGTGCCTAGCACATAGGTGCTATATAAAAACATTTATTTTCTTCTGTTCCCTCCACTTGAGAAAGCAAACCCATTATCTTCTTGGATCATTTCACCTTTAAACAATTCTGTTAGGAAATTTTTACTCATTTGAAGACTAAATATGCTAAATCTGACACTTTTATTCATTGTCCTTACATTAGAGTCAAGGTAAACTCCTAGGAGATTATAGCCAAATCCCAGAATTCCCATGCCAAAGAGAAAATCCAAATATCCTGAAAGCACAGTGAGGACCACACAAAATTTAGTGGCTTCCATGTTAAAGGAATCGAGGGCTTAGAATATAAAATTCTGGAAGGCAAAGAAGCTAGGATTACAATCAAGAATAATCTACCCAGGGGCAGCCAGGTGGCGCAGTGGATAGAGCATCAGCCCGGACGTCAGGAGGATCTGAGTTCAAATATGGTCTCAGACACTTAACACCTCCTAGCTGTGTGATCCTGGGCAAGTCACTTAACCCCAATTGCCTCAGGGGGAAAAAAGAATAATCTACCCAAGCAAAATTGAGTATAATCCTTCAGGAGAAAAAAATGGGTATTCAATGAACTAAAGGGCTTTCAAGCATTCCTGATGAAAAGACCAGAGTTAAAAAGAAAATTTGACATTCTAACATGACTCACGAGAAACATAAAAAGGTGAACATGAAAGAGTAATCATAAGGGACTTAAGAAAGTTAAATTATTTGCATTCTTATATAAGTTCATGAGAACTTTATCAAATTAGGAAGTTTACATAGAGGCATGTTTTGTTTTTGAGTTGATAATAATAGAATGATCTCCAAGATAAATGAAGGGGAAGGTAAAAATGGATGTCTTAGGAGAAGAGAGAGATAGAATGGGGAAAATTTTCTCACACAAAAGAGGTACACAAGGAGGAGCTTTTATAATGGAAGAGGAAATGGTGAGGGGAGAAGTGACAGGCAATGCTTGAACCTCTCATTAGAATTGATTCAAAGAAGGAAGTATATATATATATATATATATATATATATATACATATTGTTGTTGCTGTGTACAATGTTCTCTTGATTCTACTCACTTCAGTAGCATCAGTTCATGTAAGACCCAGACCTTACTGAAATCATCTTGCTGATTGTTTCTTATAGAACAATAATATTCCATTTCCTTCATATAACAAATTTATTCAGCCATAATATTTGTTTTTTAAAAAAGCACTTAGCACAGTGCCTAGCACATAGGTGCTATATAAAAACATTTATTTTCTTCTATTTCCTCCAGTTCAGAACATATATATATATCATATATATATATATATATATATATATATATATATATTCTCATTTGTGTATAGAAATGAAATTTACCCAGTAGGAAAATAGGAAGGGAAAAGGATAAAAGAGAGTTACAGAGATAAAGGGAAGGGCAGATTAAGGGAAGCTATAGTTAAAAGAAAAAAAAAACTGTTGAAGAGATATAGGATAAAAGAGAGAGGAAGAAACAGAAGATAAATGAGATGGAGGGAATTGGACAAAGAGTAATCATAATTGTGAATGCGAATGAAATAAGCTCACCAATAAAATGGAAGCAAAGAGCAAAATGTAATAGAAAGTAGAACTCAACAGTATGTTATTTACAAGAGATACAATTAAAAACAAAGACACATAGAGTTAAAATAAAAGGTTGGAGCAGAATTTAATATGCTTTTCCTGAAGTAAATAAAGATAAGGGTAGCAAAAAATAGACAAAGCAAAACCAAAAATGAATCTAAGTAAAATCAGGGAAACTACATTTCAATGAAAATGTATCAGACAATGAAATCACATCTAAAAATTTTATAGCAAGTTTCTCTAATAAGGACCTTATTTTTCAAATATATATGTAGAATTTAATTAAATTTATAAAATTGATAGTCAAACAGGCAAGTTTGAGGCAAAGAAATTAAAGCTAACTATAGTTATATGAAAAAAATGTTCAAAATCACTATTTATTAGAGAAATGCAAATTAAAATAACTCCGAGGTACCACTTCACACCTATCATAAACAGCAAATTCTCTAGGGGATGAGAGGAAAATATGTGCATTAATGGAACTATTGTGAACTGGTCCAACCATTCTGGAAAACAATTTGGAACTATGCCCAAAGAGCTATAAAACTATGCATATCCTGCAGTATCACTACTAGATCTGTATCCCAAAGAGATCAAAGAAAAGGGAAAATGATCTATATGCACAAAAATATTTGTCAAATATTTTGGCAGTGGAAAAGAATTGGAAATCAAGGGGATGCTCATCAATTAGGAAACGGCTAAACAAATAGTGGAATATGATTGTGATAGAGTACTATTGTTCCATAAGAAATGATGAGCAGGGTGATTTCAAGAAAAACAACAAAAGCAATATGAACTGATACAAAGTGAAGTGAGAAGAACCTTGTACACAGTAAACAGCAGTGTTATAATAATGATCAATTGTGAAAGACTTAGTTACTCTGATCAAAATAATGATCTAAGACAATTAATAGTCATGATAAAAAAAATGCTATCCACTTCCAAAGAGAATTGGTGAATTCTGAGAGCATATTGAAATGTTTCTCACTTTCTTTACTTTTCTTGCTTATTTTTTTTGAAATTTGGCTAATATATAAATACGTTTTACATTAATTAACATGTATAATTTATATTGTTTGCCTTCTCAGTGGTTAGTGGAAGGAGTAGGAGAAGGGAGATTTAAAATTCAAAATTTAACAAGAAAAGAATGTTAAAATAAATAAATAAATAATGCTTTCTCTTTTTATAATATTTAAATTTAAAAATTATTATACAAAGAAAAAAGAGTTGCACATGCAAAAATATACTAAGTTGAACTATTTGTCATAAATTATTTTTTCTTATCTTTGTTATAAACGAAGAATCAATATGGAGATTGGGAATGAGAGCTGAGAATTACTGTAGCAGGGATAAGGAGGTTTCTTTTTTCTTTTTTTCCCTAAAATAACTGTGCTATAAAGACAAAATTCATCAATTAAACTTTTTTAAGAAAAAAAACAAGGCTTGCATACCCTTTGACCTTGCAGTGTTTCTATTGAGTTTATATCCCAAAGAGATCTTAAAGGAAGGAAAGGGCCCCACATGTGCAAGAATGTTTGTGGCAGCCCTTTTTGTAGTGGCTAGAAACTGGAAACTGAATGGATGCCCATCAATTGGAGAATGGCTGAATAAATTATGGTATATGAATGTCATGGAATATTATTGTTCTGTAAGAAACGACCAGCAGGATGATTTCAGAGAGGCCTGGAGAGACTTGCATGAACTGATGCTGAGTGAAATGAGCAGAGCCAGGAGATCATTGTACACGGAAACAAGAAGACTATATGATGATTAATTCTGATGGACATGGCTCTCTTCAACAATGAAATGTTTCAAACCACTTCCAATTGTTCACTGAAGATAGCCATATACACCCAGAGAGAGGGATGTGAAATGTGGACCACAACATAACGTTTTCATGCTCTTGATTGATGTTTGCTTGCATTGTGTTTCCTTTCTCTGATATTTTTTTTCTTGTAGATACGATTTTTCTTGCACAACAATGATAAGTGTGGAAATATGTCTACATATATTCTATTTGTCAAATATTTTAACATAATTAACATGCAGTGGATATCCTGACATCTAGGGGAGGGGTGGGGAGTAGGGGGGAAAATTTGTAACAGAAAGCTTTGTAAGGGTTAATGTTGAAGAATTATCCATACATATGTTTTACAAATAAAAAGTTTTAATTAAAAAAAAAAAACAAGGGCGGAGCCAAGATGGCGAACTGCGGACAGCTTTCTCTGTGAACTCCCTCCGACATTCCCTCAAACCCAGACAAAGTAAGCCTTAAAACTGGTTTCTGAGTGAGGTCCTCGCCAAGCATTTGGACTACAACGCACTTCTATAAAAGATCTACCTTGAAAGAACTCCGGTGAAGGTTAGCCTCAGGGGAAATTGGCCTCTGGTTGCGATCGGACTCCAGCGGGGGCGGAAGTCAGGGCTGCGATAGAGGGGCGGATTTTGGGCACCCAGGAAGCCCCTGGGAGACGCCTGGGCCACTTTGCTCTGCTTGCGGGCAGGTGCTTTGGCAGATCTGCCTTTGGAAGGGGGTGGATGGAGAACAGCTGAAAACGTGGTCCTAGTGCGAATCTAGCCCCACCAGCCTCAGACCGGAAGTCAACTCGGCAAACTGCCCCAGGGCAAATACAAATTGTTGCAGTTTTCTTGGCTTTTGACCAATATCCCAACTTTAAATCATGAGCAAGAAGCAGAAGAGAGCTCTCACCATAGAAAGCTTTTACGGAGAAAAAATAGAACAGTCCCCAGATCCTGACATTATGAAAACAATCTCAGATGAAGCCACAAAGGCAGACTTAAGTTGGTCTCCCTTTCAGAAGGCTTACCTGGATGATTGCATTAAGAATCTCAAAAGAGAGCTAGAAGAAGAATGGGGAAATAAATTGAGATCAGGGCAACAGAAATATCAAAAACTGGAAAATAGGACTGGTGAATTGGAAAAAGAAAACAGTTCACTGAAAAACAAAATTGGTGAATTGGAAAAAATCACCAATTCACTGGAAAATAAAAATGGTGAACTGAAAAACAAAATTGGTGAATTGGAAAAAGACAACAATTCACTGAAAAACAAAATTGGTGAATTGGAAAAAGACAACAATTCACTGAAAAATAAAACTGGCAAAATGGAAAAAGAATGCATTGAATCCAGAAATTCAATTGGCCAGCTACAAAAGGAGCTAAAAAAGATAACTGAAGGAAATAATACTCTAAAAATTAAAATTGAACAAATAGAAGTAAATGACTCAATAAGACTTCAAGAATCAGTTAAACAAAAACAAAAAAATGAAAAAATAGAAGAAAATATGAAATATCTCCTAGGAAAAACAACTGACTTGGAAAACAGATCCAGGAGAGACAATTTAAGGATTATGGGACTCCCTGAAAGCCACGATGAAAAAAAGAACCTGGATGCTATCTTCCAGGAAATCATGAAAGAGAATTGCCCTGATGTTTTAGAATCAGAAAGCAAAATTGGCATTGAAAGAATTCACCGATCACCTCCAGAAAGAGACCCCAAAATTAAAACTCCAAGGAATATCGTGGCCAAATTTCAGGACTATCGCACCAAGGAAAAGATATTGCAAGCAGCTAGAAAGAAACAGTTCAAATACCGAGGAACTGTCATTAGAATTACACAGGATCTGTCAGCTTCCACATTGAAGGATCGAAGGGCCTGGAACCAGATATTCCGAAAGACAAAAGAACTCGGATTACAGCCAAGAATAAGTTATCCAGCTAGAATGAGCATCATCTTCCAGGGAAGAAGATGGTCATTCAATGATACAGGAGAATTTCACCTATTTCTAATGAAAAGACCTGATCTGAACAAAAAATTTGACCTCCAAATAGAGAACTCAAGAGAAACATAAAAAGGTAAAAAGGAAAACTCTTGAGAACTATAGTCCTACTATAGGTATCCTTTAAAGAATGGCAGTATAATTTGATTTTTCTTTGATAATAATGGAAAAGAAATTAGAGGTGGAAGGGATACCATACTGAAAAAGAAAAAGGGGGGAGGGGGGAAAAGGAGGCAAAATAAAGTAAAAATATAGGAGGTAAAATAAGGCAAAATCTCATAAAGAGACATAGAAGATCTAATATAATTGAGGGGAAGAAGGGAGGGCGATGAGTATTGTGTAAACCTTACTCTCATTAGATTGGACTCTAAGAGAGTATATCAGACACATTTGGCTTCAAAGAAAGCACTGCCCCTCCTTGTGGGAAGGTAGGAGGGAGGGGAGAAAAGGAAAGGGATAAACTAATAGAAGGATTAGGGGAAAGGTATAAAGGGGAGGAAGGGACTCTAAAGGGAGGAGGATTATTGGTGGGAGGTGGTCATCAAGAGTAAAGGACTGGGGAGGGGGGAAGGGAGAGAGGGGAAAGGGAAGAGAAAATCATAACTCTGGGTAAATAAGATGGCAGGGAATACAGATATAGTTATTTTAACTGTGAATGTGAACGGGATGAACTCTCCCATAAAACGGAAGCGGGTAGCAGACTGGATTAAAAGCCAGAATCCTACAATATGTTGTTTACAAGAAACACATCTAAAACATAGAGATACATACAGAGTGAAGGTAAAGGGCTGGAGCAGAATCTTCTATGCTTCAGGTGAACAAAGAAAGGCAGGGGTAGCAATCCTTATCTCGGATCAAGTAAAAACAAAAATAGATCTAATTAAAAGAGATAAGGAAGGAAACTACATTTTACTAAAGGGTTCCATAGACAATGAAGCAGTATCAATACGTAACATATATGCACCAAGTGGTATAGCATCCAAATTCCTAGAGGAGAAGTTAAGAGAGATGCAAGGAGAAATAGACAGTAATACTATACTAGTGGGAGATCTCAACCTTGCTCTCTCAGAATTAGATAAATCAAATTCCAAAATAAATAAGAAAGAAGTTAGGGAGGTTAACAAAAGGCTAGAAAAGTTAGGTATGATAGATCTCTGGAGGAAATTGAATGGTGATAGAAGGGAGTATACTTTTTTCTCAGGGGTTCATGGAACTTATACAAAAATTGATCATGTGTTAGGGCATAAAAACCTCAAAATCAATTGCAGAAAAGCAGAAATAGTAAATGCATCCTTCTCAGATCATGATGCAATAAAACTCACATGTAATATAAGGCCAGGAGAAAATAGGCCACAAGTTATTTGGAAATTAAATAATCTAATCCTGAAGAACGAATGGGTGAAAGAGCAAATTATAGACACAATCGAAAATTTCATCCAGGAGAATGACAACAATGAGACAACATACCAAAATTTGTGGGACTCGGCTAAAGCGGTTATAAGGGGTAATTTTATATCTCTAGATGCTTACTTGCGTAAAACAGAGAAGGAGAAGATTAATGAACTGGGCTTACAATTAAAAAAGCTAGAAAAAGACCAAATTACAAACCCTCAATTAAATACCAAATTGGAAATTCTGAAAATTAAAGGGGAGATCAATAAAATTGAAAATAAGAAAACTATTGAATTAATAAATAAAAGTAAGAGTTGGTTTTATGAAAAAACCAACAAAATAGATAAGCCTTTAGTTAATTTGATTAGAAAAAGAAAAGAGGAAAATCAAATTATTAGTCTCAAAAATGATAAGGGAGAACTTTCCTCCAATGAAGAGGAAATTAGAGTAATAATTAGGAGTTTCTTTGCCCAACTTTATGCCAATAAATTTGAGAATGTAAATGAAATGGAGGAGTATCTACAAAAATATAGATTGCCCAGATTAACAGAAGAGGAAATAAATTATTTAAATAGCCCTATTTCAGAAAAAGAAATAGAACAAGCTATTAATCAACTCCCTAAGAAAAAATCTCCAGGACCAGATGGATTTACATGTGAATTTTACCAAACATTCAAGGAACAATTAATCCCAATACTATATAAACTATTCGAAAAAATAGGGAAAGAAGGTGTACTACCAAATTCCTTCTATGACACAGATATGGTGCTGATAGCTAAACCAGGTAGGGAGAAAACTGAGAAAGAAAACTATAGACCCATTTCCCTAATGAATATTGATGCAAAAATTTTAAATAAGATTTTAGCAACAAGATTACAGAAAGTCATCCCCAGGATAATACATCATGACCAAGTAGGATTTATACCAGGAATGCAGGGCTGGTTCAATATTAGGAAAACTATTAGCATAATCAATTATATTAATAACCAAATTAATAAAAATCATATGATTATCTCCATAGATGCAGAAAAAGCCTTTGATAAAATCCAACACCCATTCCTATTAAAAACACTGGAGAGTATAGGAATAAATGGGCTTTTCCTTAAAATGATAAGTAGTATCTACTTAAAACCTTCAGCAAGCATCATATGTAATGGAGTCAAACTAGAACCATTCCCAATAAGATCAGGAGTGAAACAAGGCTGCCCACTGTCACCATTACTATTTAATATTGTATTAGAAATGTTAGCTTTAGCAATAAGAGAAGAAAAAGAGATAAAAGGAATCAGAGTAGGT
The DNA here is from genome assembly GCA_023553655.1 of Myrmecobius fasciatus. Taxonomy (NCBI): domain Eukaryota; kingdom Metazoa; phylum Chordata; class Mammalia; order Dasyuromorphia; family Myrmecobiidae; genus Myrmecobius; species Myrmecobius fasciatus. Next base: position 79,715 of record JAJPUD010002868.1, read on the forward strand.
AGTGAAGAAACCAAATTATCACTCTTTGCAGATGACATGATGGTATACTTAGAGAATCCTAGAGACTCAACTAAAAAACTACTAGAAACAATTCACACCTTTAGCAAAGTGGCAGGATACAAAATAAATCCACATAAATCATCAGCATTTTTATATATTACCAATAAAGTTCAGCAGCAAGAGATACAAAAAGAAATTCTATTCAAAATAACTGTTGATAGTATAAAATATTTGGGAATTTATCTGCCAAGGGATAGTCAGGAACTATATGAACTAAATTACAAAACACTTTCCACACAAATCAAATCAGACCTAGTCAATTGGAAAAACTTAAAATGCTCATGGGTAGGACGAGCGAATATAATAAAAATGACAATACTACCCAAACTAATTTACTTATTTAGTGCCATACCAATCAAACTCCCAAGAAATTATCTTACAGATCTAGAAAAAATAGTAGCAAAGTTCATTTGGAAAAACAAAAGGTCTAGAATTTCAAGGGGATTAATGAAAAAAAAGGCTGAAGATGGTGGACTTGCTGTACCAGATCTAAAACTATATTATAAAGCAGCGGTCATCAAAACCATTTGGTACTGGCTAAGAAATAGAGTAGTCGATCAGTGGAATAGGATAGAATCACAAGACAAACTAGGCAATAACTATAGCAATTTGGTTTTTGATAAACCCAAAGACCCCAGCTTTTGGGATAAGTATTCACTATTTGACAAAAACTGCTGGGAAAACTGGAAACTAGTGTGGAAGAAATTAGGGCTTGACCCACATCTAACACCACATACCAAGATAAGATCTAAATGGGTTCATGATCTGGATATAAAGAGTGATACTATAAGTAAATTAGAGGAATGTAATATAGTTTACCTCTCAGACCTATGGAGATGGAATAAATTTATGTCCAAAGAAGAACTGGAACTTTTAATTGAAAACCAGATAGATAACTTTGACTATATTAAGTTAAAAAGTTTTTGTACAAACAAAATCAATGCAGACAAGATTAGGAGGGAAGCAATAAATTGGGAAATCATCTTTACATTTAAGGGTTCTGATAAAGGTCTCATCTCTAAAATATATAGAGAATTGTCTCATATTTATAAAAATTCAAGCCATTCTCCAATCAATAAATGGTCAAAGGATATGAACAGACAATTTTCAGAGGATGAAATTAAAACTATTTATAGTCATATGAAAAGGTGCTCCAAATCACTATTGATCAGAGAAATGCAAATCAAGACAACCCTGAGATACCACTTCACACCTGTCAGATTGGCTAAAATGACAGGAAAAGATAATGATGAATGTTGGAGGGGTTGTGGGAGGGCTGGGACACTGATGCATTGTTGGTGGAGCTGTGAACGGATACAGCCATTCTGGAGAACAATTTGGAGCTATGCTCAAAAAGTTATCAAACTGTGCATACCCTTTGACCCAGCAGCATTTCTATTGGGCTTATATCCCAAAGAAATCATAAAGGAAGGAAAAGGCCCCACATGTGCAAGAATGTTTGTGGCAGCCCTTTTTGTAGTGGCTAGAAACTGGAAATTGAATAGATGCCCTTCAATTGGAGAATGGCTGAATAAATTATGGTATATGAATGTTATGGAATATTATTGTTCTGTAAGAAATGACCAGCAAGATGATTTCAGAGAGGCCTGGAGAGACTTACATGAACTGATGCTGAGTGAAATGAGCAGAACCAGGAGATCATTATACACGGCAACAACAGTACTATATGACGATCAATTCTGATGGATATGGCTCTCTTCATCAATGAAATGTTTCAAACCACCTCCAATTGTTCACTGAAGAAAGCCATATACACCCAGAGAGAGGGATGCGAAATGTGGACCACAACATAACATTCTCATACTCCTTGATTGATGTTTGCTTACATTGTGTTTCCTTTATCTGTTATATCGTTTGTGTAGATAAGATTTTTCTTGCACACCAATGATAAGTTTGGAAATATGTATACATATATTCGATTTGCCAATATTTTAACATAATTAACATGTAGTGGACATCCTGCCATCTAGGGGAGGGGTGGGGAGTTGGGGGGAAAAATTTGTAACGGAAAGCTATGTAAGGGTTATTGTTGAAGAATTACCCACACATATGTTATACAAATAAAATAAAAATTAAAAAAAAACAAGGCTAAAGGTCTAAGATTATATTTAATCTCTTGATTCTGTGGGATTTTCTGTGTGTAAATTTCTAATCTTAATAATTGTTTTTTTAAATATGAACTTATTTAATTGGAAAAAATAAGTAAGTGCCATTTACATTAAAAAGCAATCTGCTTTGTGCTGGAGAGATAAAGAAAATACAAAGTAAATGCTGTCCCTTATGGAGCTTACATTCTCCCACTTCTTCAGGGGAACTAGACAATTAGTATTTTTTATTATTATTTTAGTATTTCCACTGGCATATTCTATGTAGCATTTATAGCTAATTATATTCTAAGTGTAATCATAAAATTGTAACTGTTAAAGATGGGAAGGAACCTAGAGATCATTGAGTACAATGTTCTTTTAAACTGAGGCACAGAAAGATTAAGTGACTTCCTTAATGTCATCTAACCCAAACCCCCATTTTACAGGTGAGGAAATTTAGGCCTAGAGAAATAAAGTGACTCAAGCAAGATCACACAGGGAGTAAACAGGGTGAGAAGTTTTAAATCTATATCTTTTGACTAAAAAGTCAAATGTTCTTTTCCTCAAGCCATTCTTTTGGGTCTTGCTGAGTAGATTGTAGCTAACTGCAGTTTTATGATGGTGCCCATGAACACCCACACTTTGATGTGGGTCCCCTCAGAAAGTTATCACAAATTCCAAGTGCCCTGTGGGTGGGTATGTGTACACTCAAAACCCCACCTCATGAACTTTTATGAATGTTTATGCTTTTATTCATCATCCAAAGCTTAGGATTAATTCAAAGTAAAAGTAATTCAAAGTAAAAAATTAATTAAAAAATCAAAAGTGAAATGGAATAGCTTTGTAAGAAAAGTAGGAATAGAGAATTTTCATCATTAAAATGAGCCATACTTTTCTAGAAATACACATGAAAGCATGGATAGAAATAATAATCATGCTTGAAGGAACACGTAAAGAAGTACATGTGTGGATGAACAACTCATACTTTTCGATGCTGTAGAATTGTGTCTGTGTTTTCTGATGACATTATTGTGTTACTCTCCTTGGGTCCACTTTCTAGGGAACAGAGCATCTTTGCTAGGTTGCAGTTCTTCTGTCCATTACCAGCTTGTTTTATCACTTCAGAGGCCTACTAACCACCTTGGCTTTCATCTGCTCGAGTTCAGTGACTAGAGAGCTACTTTCTGATAAGAGCAAGATTATTGTCAATGATTTTGCACAGTCCTGCCTCATTATAATCCAATTCATTTGCAAGTTAAGACATCATCCTCCTTGATGGGAGGTGGAGCTAAGGTGACAGAGTAAAAACTTGCTGTGGTCTCCACAAACTCCTCCAAATTTCTTTAAATAATTTAATTAAAATAAGTGAATAAAGATGAATAATTTAAATAAATAAAAATAACAAATTTTAGACCATTAGAACACACAAAAACACTTGAGTAGAACAATGTTCCAGCCAATGACAATTTAGGAAGTCAACAGGAACCAGAGTGGCAGCAGGGTAGGAGTCCACTGCCGTCCCCGTGCAGGCTGAGCCAGTGCAGTCTGGGCCCCAGCTGTGTCCCCAGCTCCAGCAAAGCAGGAACTGGCCTAGGGACCTTTGAATCAGTGGAAGTGCTGGTGGCTCTCAGACTTTTCAGCCCAGAGACACCAAAGATGGCTTGGAAAGTTGGCAGGGAATGTGTGGCAGTAGGGGGAGAGGGCCTTGGGAGAGAGCAAGTGAGCATACTGGGCATAGCAGCTTCCAGAACCCTCGGCTCACAAGAGGTCCTTATTAGCAGTGAGGAAGGACTCTTTTGCTTTGACACACTGGATCTTATAGTTGTAAAGGGGCAGGGTCACTCCTGCCAGTTCCAGGGCAGAAAAAAAAAGCTTGTGGTCAGGTGTCTAGCAGGATCTCTGAAAAAAGCTGCACAAAACCCCTGAAGCTGTGGACAGTGCACCCTCCATCCTGGAAACAGAGCCCTGCTTTAACAGAATTAAAAGCTGAGTAATAGGTTGGGAAAATGAGTGGACAACAGAAAAAGATTCTGATGATACAAAGTTACTATGATGACAAGAAAGATCAAAACATACACTCAGAACAGGATAACAAAATCAAAACTCTCCAGCCAAAACCTCCAAGGAAAATAAGAATGGGTCTCAGGCCATGGAAGAGCTCAAAGGAGATTTTGAAAATCAAATAAGAGAGAGAGAGAGAGAGAGAGAGAGAGAGAGTAAAAATTAGGGAGAGAATTGAGAGTGGTGCAAAAAGCTAATGAGAATGCCTTAAAAATTAGCAAAATTGGTCGGTTGGAAAAATGGGATACAAAAGCTCACTGAGGAAAATAATTCCTTAAAAACTGGAATTGAATAAATGGAAACTAATAACTTTATGAGAAATCAAGATATAATAAAGCAAAAGCAAAATCATGAAAAACAGGAAAAAAGTAAAATATCTCATTGGAAAAACAAGTGACCTGGAAAATAGACCCAGGAGAGATAATTTAAAAATTATTGCTCTGCCTTAAAGCCAGGATCAAAAAAAAGAGGCTGGACATCATCTTTCAAGAAATTATCAAGAAAAATTGTCCTGATATTTTACAACCAGAGAGTAAAATAATAATTAAAAGAATCCACAAATTACTTTCTTTTTTTATTAATACTTTTTATTTGCAAAACATATGTATGGGTAATTCCTAAACATAAACCCTTACAAAGCTTTCTGTTACAAATTTTTCCCCCCTACTCCCCACCCCTCCCCTAGATAGCAGGATATCCACTACATGATAATTATGTTAGAATACTTAAATCAAATATATGTATAGTTATTGCATCATTTTTTGTGCAGGAGAAATCATATCTACAAGAAAGAATAATCTGATAAAGGAAATACAATGCAAGCAAACCTCAATAGAGAACATGAAAATGTTATGTTGTGGTCCACATTTCACATCCCTCTCTCTGGGTGTATATGGCCTTCTTCACTGAACAATTGTAATCACCAATTACTTTCTAAAAGAGATCCCCAAATGAAAATTCCCAGGAATATTAAAGCCAAATTCCAGAACTCCCAGGTTAAGGAGAAAATATAGCAAGTATCCATAAAGAAACCAATATAATGAAGCCACAGTCAGGATAGCACAAGATTTAGCAGCTTCTATATTAAAAGAAACAAAGGGCTTGGAATATGATATTCCAAAGAAAATTGAAGCTGGAATTACGGCCAACAATCACCTACCCAGAAAAACTGAGTATAATCCTTCAGGGGAAAAGGTAGAAATTCAATGAAATAGAGGATTTTCAAGCATCCATGATGAAAAGACCAGAGCTGAAGAGAAAAATCTGATTTTCAAATACAGGACTCGGGGAAAGCATAAGGAGACAATCAGGAAAGTGATATAAAGAATTTAATAAGATGTATCTGTTTACATTCCTACATGGGAGGATAATACTTGTAACTCATTAGAACTTTCTCCTTATTGTGGCATTGAGAAGGAGTATATATAGACAGAGCACACAGGTGTAAATTGAATATGAAGAGATAATGTTTTTTTTAATGATGAAATTAAGGGGGTAGAGAGGAATTACTGGGAGAAAGAGAAAGGGAGAAGTGAAAAGTTGTAAATTATCTGCCATAAAAAAGGAAAGAAAAAGATTTTACAGGGGAGGGGATGATAGGAAGGAGAGGGAGAACAAGTGAGCATTACTTATTCTCATTAGAATTGACTCAAAGAGGAAATAATATACACACTCAATATGAGTATAGAAATCTATTTTATCCTGCAGAAAAGTAGGAGAGGAAAGAGATATGAGAAGGTTTTATCTGGCAGAAAAGTAGGAGATATTAGAAGGGGAGAGGATTACAGAAGAGAAGGCATATTGGGGGAGGAAATGGTCAGTAGCAAAACACTTTTGAGGAGGAACATGGTGAAAGGAGAGAGAAAATTAATAGGGAGAAATAGTATCAATAGTAATTGTAAAAAAGAATTTTGAAGCAAGTTTCTCTGATAAAGTCTCATTTCTCAAACATAGGGGGAACTGATTCAAATTTAATAAAAAAATAAGCCATTCCCCAAATTGATAAATGATCAAAAGATATGAATTAGGCCCAACAGACTATAAAATCTTGCATATACTTTGACCTAACAATACTATTATGAGGCATGTATTCCAAAAGAAATTTGAAAAAAAAAGAAAGGGGACCTATAGGTATAAAAATATTTATAGCAGCTCTCTTCTCAGAGTAAAAAAATTAGAAACTGAGAGGATGCCCATTAATTGGGGAAAGATTGAATAAATTGTGGTATGAGGTTACAATGAAATATTATTGTTACATGGGAAATGATGAGCAGGATGCTCTCAGAAAAACCTGGAAAATCTTCCATGAACTCAGCAAAGTGAAATGTACTGTCTATAAGGTAATAACAATGTTGTGGAATGATCAGTTGGTAATGACTTTTCTATTCTCAACAATACAATGATTCACAATTCTGAAGGACTTTTGATGAAAAATCTTATCCATACCCAGAGGAATGACTGATTGTGTCTGAATACAGATTGAAGTATATACTCTCTCTCTCTTTTTTATACTTTATTTTTCTTGAGGGTTTTATTTTTAAGGGGGAGATCTATGTTTTCTTTCACAACATGACTTATGGAAATGCTTTCTTAATAAAAGCTGGGAGTGAGGATGAAGGAGAGAATCTGGAATTCAAAGTTTTAAAAACAAAATGTCAAAAATAGAGTTTTAAATGTAACTGGGGGGAAATAAAAATATATTAAATTAAGAAAAAAAGAAAATGAAGGACAAACAAAAACAATATCCCAAGCTTCTATCTGATTTAGGATAAGAAAGTCTCTTTTAACTCCCAGCAATTTTTGATTGACAATCTGCTTTTTTTGAAACAATTTTAAGGGTCAAATTCTCATACACCATAAAGGACTTTGTGTGTCTGAAAGATTGTAGTTTCTTTCAACTTCCTTCCCCAGCCTCTATGATCATTTGGGTCTTGTCATGAAAATGAATGAGTTGGGGGAAAATAAGGATAAAAAGACTTAAGTAGGGGGTGGAAGGTATTACATTCTATCTCACATCCTTTATTATAAATTCCTCCTTTCACATGAAAATGTGTCTAACAACAAACTTCATATATACTATTATTGGCTATAAGAATGGGAAGCTGATCAAGTATTTGTTTGCTTCTCTTCCTTACTTTTCCCCGTCGTGGATGGTGATTTAATTCATCCTCAGAGACTGGAGGGCAAGTAAAGACAATATACCCTCTCCTGAGTTCAGAAGATTCTATAGCAAGTAGCAAAGATTTAGCTTTCTGTCTTCAGGGAAAACTTTCAGAAAATTCTTGTTCCTTGTGAAATAGATCTGTAAGAAAAAAAAAATGTGTCCTCTCTTTTTGTGCTTTCTACCCCACCAACCTTGTGTTGTGGCTACTAGGGCATATCTGAGCATGCAATTCTCTAAGAATTTGATGACTGATAAATTGCAATGGGTAAACACATTACCTCTGCCACCTGACAGGTTAACTGTTAATTCCTCCTCTGTCTCCAGTGTACTTTGGATCTTTAGAATATAGGTTCCTCTGTTGAAATATGTACATTGAACAGCAATAGATCTAGATAGAGGGTGTTAAGCAGAGCTGGGGATTATTGTACAGTAATTAACCCCAGACTTTGAAACTTTAATGCCTAGTAAAATACTATTCACATTGAATCTGGAATGCCCTTGATCTTCTTCCTTCAAGATTTCATTCATAAGATCAGAGATTTACAGCTGGAAGTTACCGCCAAGCTCATGGAGGCCAACTTCCTTATCTTATAGAAAAGAACACTAAAATCTAATAACCACCTAGCCATGAATAGAGTCCTAATACATAATGTATTTGTGTTAGATTTATATATCTTACCACCGGGGTAGGTGAAATCTTTGTGCATGGTACAGAGTTTAATAATAATATAAATAATGAGGTATCTTATTATTTATATTATTATTGAGAAATAATAGGCCTAGGGGGAAAATCAGATTCATTTCATACATCACCCATTCTAGTTTTTATAACTCCCATTTAGAACCTTGCAGTGGTTTAGAAATTGGTTGTAGCTAGCCCCTATAACCACACAAGGATAGGACAAAACTAATTTTATGTATCAGGAAGGAAGCATTAGAACAGAAAAGAAAGAACAAATAAAACTCTCAATGAGGGGAAGGAACCCCTCATTGAGAGAAAATGTGACAGTGATTTTCTGACTATAGGAAGCTTAGACACCAAAGAGAGGAATAGTCAATTAATGCCTTGGGAAACCAACTCCCCCAAACCAGATTCAGTCCTCCTAGCAACCAATAGTTTTCACAGCTTTCTGCATGCAAGGCCTTGTTGTAGGTAGTCAAGTTGGGCTACAAATGGTACTTATACCACCTCACATGTCTCTCTTGGGATGGACAATGTGACTGTTCCTTTAAAACTCCAAACCTCTCTTATCCAGCACCCTTTCTCCGACTTTTTGTGATCCAGTCCCAGCCCTGTACATAGGCCACCCAGAATTACTCTCCAAGATGTCTGCTGTTTTGTACTGTAGGATTGGTGTACTTCACAAGTCACTGGCTATTGGCAATGTGGATGAAATACTGAATGTCGAATTTTTGGGCCCTACTCTTCTTTTCATTGGGATTATCCCTATAATGTTTTTCTAGGCATACTTAGCCACCAAAATTTATTCCTTACAGATTGTGCTTTTTTGAGGGAGTTTTGGATATGCCAAATTCATGTTTGTAAGGCTGTTTATTTTTTCTTAGGTATTTGATCTGAAGTTATATAAGTCGTCACTTGTCTATTTCCTTAACTGAATATAAAGTCCTTCAAAAGATATAATTACTATATTGGATTATTTGCTGTCTAAAGGAGGAGGTGGGGGGGGACAGGGAAAAGAAAATTTGGAACACAGGGTTTTGCAGGGTGAATATTGAGGATTATCTATGCATATGTTTTGAAGGTGAAAAACTTCTTTAAAAAAGAAAAGAAAAAAACTAATTTTTAAACAACTAAAAAAAAGATGTGGTTACCTGAAAGATATAAAATAGTTTATTTTCCACTAAATTACAAAATAAAAAAATTTAAATGTATCTCTTTATTAAAATAGATAAACATAAAAACATATTCTGTCCTGGACTGTCTTTTCTTCTCTTCTCCTTACCATTTTGTTGCATCATGTCATCATTTCCCATGGAACTGATTATCATCTCTGTGCAGATGATTTTCAGAATATTTGTCCTTCCCCAATCTCTTCCTGACCCCCAGTCTTGCTCTCCAACTTCCCATTGGACATCTTAAACTGGCATCTTTTTTTATGTACTTAGTATTTTATTTTTGCCCAGTTATATGTAAAACTGAGTTTTAACATTCATTTTCAAATTTTCTCCCTTTCTTCTCCCCCAATAATTGAGAAGGCATATATGTCTATCTTGCTAGACATATGTCATCTTGCAAAACATTTCCATAATGATGCTGTAAAAGAAAACATGATCCAAAAAATACATCTCAAGAAGAAAAAATTAAGCAAGTATACTTCAATCTGTATTTAAACACTTTCAGTTCTTTCTTTGGGGATGGATAACATTTTTTATCATAAGTCCTTTAGAGTTGTCTTGGATCATTGTATTGCTGAAGATAGCTAAGTCATTCACAGCTGGTCCTCTTACAATATTGCCATTATTTTGTACACAGTACATTTCACTTTGCATGAGCTTATCTAAGATCTGAGAGTATCTTATAGCACAACAGTATTACATCATAATCACATACCACAATTTGTTCAACCCCAGTTGATGGGCATCCTCTCAGTTTCCAATTATTTGCCCCCAGAAAAGAAGTGTAAATATTTTTTGTACATATAGGTCCTTTTCTTTTTTTGGTTTTTCTTTTTTGGGGGATACAGACCTAGTAGTGGTGTTGTTAGGTTTAAGTTTTCAAAGTCCCCTTCCTACCTTTCCAATCTTCTTACACCTTTCTCTTCCATCAAGTACATCATCTGTCTCCTTGAAGTTCCTTGAAAACGTGACACTCCATCCCTCTGCTGTGCATTTTCACTGGCTGTCCCCTTTACCTGGAGCCCTATGTATGTATGTCTCTCCTCATGGCTTCCCTGATTCTTTTCATGTTTCAGCTAAGCTCCAGCCTTCTTTAGGAAGCCTTTCCTTAAAGATGATTATGAATGTTGGAGGGGATGTGGGAAAACTGGGACACTAGTGCATTGTTGATGGAGTTGTGAAATGATATAACCATTTTGGAGAGCAATTTGGAACTATGGCCAAAGGGTTATCAAACTGCATACCATTTGACCCAGCAGTGTTTCTACTGGGTCTGTATCCCAAAGAGAGCATAAAAAAGGGAAAAGGACTTACATGTGCAAAAATGTTTGCAGTAGACCTTTTTGTAAGGAACTGGAAACTGTTGGGGAATAGTATGTGAATGTAATGGAAAAAAAGGTTAAGCAGGATGATTTTAGTAAAGTCTGGAAGGACCTACATGAGGTGAGCAGAACCAGGAGAATATTACACACAGTAACAGCAAGATTATGTTATAATCAACTGTGATGAACTTAGATCTTTTCAATAAGGCAGTGATTCAAGGCCACTTCCAATAGACTTGTGGTAGAAAATGCTATCCACATTCAGACTGAATGTGAATCAAAGCATAGTATTTTCACCTTTTTGTTGTTCTTATTTGTTTGCTTGTTTTTTCTTCTTTCCTAGTATTTTTTTCTTTTTGATCTGATTTTTTTGTATCACATGAAGAATATTGAAATATGTTTAGAAAAATTGCATACGCTTAGCTTAGATTGCTTGCTGTCTTGGGGAGAGGAAAGGGGGGAAAGGGGGAGAAAAATTGGGAACACAAGGTTTTGCAAGGGTGAATGGTGAAAACTATCTTTGCATGTATTTGAAAAAACAAAATACTCTTTTTTTAATTAAAACTTTTTATTTGCAAAACATATGTATGGGTACTTCTTCAACATTAACCCTTACAAAGCTTTCTGTTACAAATTTTTCCCCCCTACTCCCCACCCCTCCCCTAGATGGCAGGATATCCACTACATGTTAATTATGTTAAAATACTTGATAAATCGAATATATGTAGACATATTTCCACACTTATCATTGTTGTGCAAGAAAAATCATATCTACAAGAAAGAAAAATCAGAGAAAGGAAACACAATGCAAGCAAACATCAATAGAGAGCATGAAAATGTTATGTTGTGGTCCACATTTCACATCCCTCTCTCTGGATGTATATGGCTTTCCTCACTGAACAATTGGAACTGGAAAAACAAAATACTCTTAAAAGAAAGAAAAAAGACTTTCCTTGCCCTCTTTAATCTTAGTGCCTTCTCTCTGAGATTATTTTTAGTTTATCCTCTGAATTTCTTGCTCATTCTTAATTATTTGTATGTCATCTCATCCATTAATTAGTGAGCTTCTTGAAAGCAGGGTCAGTTTTTTGGTTTTATTTTGGTGTTTTATTATCTTATCAGCACTTAGCACATAGCAGGCACTTAATAAATGCTTGTTCACTTGACTTCACTAGTCATGGCTACAAAATTTTAGGTACGTATCACTTTTCCTTCCCATCTTTCTTTCCTTCCTTCTTCCCTCCCTCTCTCTTTCTTTTATTTCTTTGTCTTTGTGCTTTACTTTAAACAATAGTTTAAATACTTTAAACAATAACAGAACTAATTAAACAGTATATAGCTATTTAAATTTTTTACATCACTTTTAGCATGCAAATACCTTTATCAAAGTAATGGGTTATTTCCTCCCTTTGCCTCTTCTTTCCTAGTCTTTGTTTATTCATCTTTGTACTGTGGTACCTTGCCACCCCTCTGCTTTGAAACTCCACAGGCTCACACAACTTCAGGGTCACGGGCTCCAACAACTAAGACAATAACCAAGTTCTTTGAGTGCTTGGAATTTTTTTCTTGTGGGCAGATTGCGGGGCAGTTCCTGCAAAGTGATGTGGCTGCATCATATAGTCTCCCAGCTCCCAAAATAGGAGTACTGGAAGGGGCACAGAGTGGCCAGAGTGCTCAGCAGGAGGAGAAGCTGCAGAAGCAAAAGCACCCCACTGATGGCATGGAGAACCCGGGCTCTTGGCAGCCAGAGCCTGAGCAGCAGAGGGCTTCCAACTCCACATCCAGGTGCCCCCCTCGAGGAAGCTTGGATATCTATTTGGATATCTATTTTGTCCTTTTATATACTTTAAGTCTGTGCATATTTATCTTCTGGCTATTTCTTCATTTCGTGTTTTTTCATATGTCTTTTCACATTTCCTTTCTGTTGGTGAATGAGGGGCAGTGGGGCACATGAGATCCAGAGCTCTGCCATGCAGGATGAGCACCTCAAAGGGAGTAAGACCAAACAATCGGGAGATGGGTCCTAATCCATCCCTCTGTGATTTCCAGTTGCAGGGTGTATTTCCACCACTTCCTTTACTCCATTGCTTGGAAGGTTGAGGCTGCAGGATGTCTGTTTGTTGAGAGAAGTTTTACAATGTGCTTGAGAAGTGAATGCAAGTAATTTGGTTATAATTACCCCAAAGGGAGACCTCTGGGACCGTTGTCACAAGGACAGAAAGTTTCTACTGGCTTTGCTGTGACTATCACTGCCATCAGCACAAAGGAAGTCCTGAGTTCATGGGATTCCCTCTGGGTGGGGCTCTCTGCTAGGTGCCCAAGCTCATTGACTTTCTAGAGCCTGTTATCTATCTGAACTTCTCTCCATCACAGGGGTTGCCATCCTGGCAAATGTCACCTTCCTCAAGTGATTGACTTTCCGTCTCTGTCTGTAGGTGTTTCCTCTGTAGTTAGCCATAATACTAACTGGCATTTGTAATGCTTACAATGAGCCAACTTTATATGCTTTTCTATCTCATTTGATCTTCACAACAACCTTAGAAGATAAGAACTATAATTATTCCTATTTTACAGAGGAAGAATCTGAGGCAAACAGAGATTTGACATTTAAAGTCCTTCACAACCTTTCCTATCTTTTCCTATCTTTCTAGTCGTCTTACATTTCACTCCTATGGACTCTGATTCATTAATATTGGCCTTTTTATTTTTCCTTGTACATAACACTATTTTTCTACTCCCCTGCTTAAACTGACTATCCTTCATTACTTAAATGCTCTGCCCTCTTACCCAGCCCCCACCTCACTGGTTTCCCTGGCTTTCTTTAAGACAGCTTAGATATAACTTTTTAATTAAAGTTTTTATTTTCAAAATATATGCATGGATAATTTTCAACATTCACTCTTGCAAAACCCTGTGTTCAAAAATTTTTCCTTCCCTTCACTCCACCCCCTCTCCTAGACAGCAAGTAATCCAGTATATGTTAAAAATGTGCAATTCTTCTATATATATTTTCACAGTTATCATGCTGCACAAGAAAAAATCAGATCAAAAAGGAAAAAATGAGAAAGAAAACAAAATACAAGCAAACAACAAGAAGAATGAAAATAGTATGTTGTGATCCACGCTTAGTTCCCACAGACTTTGATCCAACTTTTTGTAGGAGATCCTTCCCAGTTCCCACTCCGTAGTTTTTGCTGGTACCTTCCCATTGAGATCAATTTCCATTTATAATGTATACATTTTCAATATATAGTTATTTGAATGTTGTTTTCCCCCACTGGAATATAAATTGCTT
>JAJPUD010002868.1:93590-235400 GCA_023553655.1 Myrmecobius fasciatus
TCTAATATGGGCAGAGAGGTGGCACAGTGGATAATGTGCCAGGCCTACTATCAGAACTTGAATTAAAATCCTTCAGACACTTATTAAGCTATATGATCCTTGGCAAGTCACTTAACCTCATTTAGCTCAGTTCCTCATCTGTAAAAATGAGCTGGAAAAGGATATGGCAAACTAGTCCAGTATCTTTGCTAGGAAAATCCTGAAAGGAGTTACACAACTGAAACGACTCAAAAACAACAACTCTAGTACATTGTCATGACCTGTTATCAGTTTTAGAATCACTTTTGCCAGAGAATTCTACAAATGAAATTATCCTATCTCTTCTGGGGTAGTTTAGGGGAACTTGGACAGGTGGACAATATAAACCTCATTTGGTCCCATTTAAGGCTAAGGATTCTCAAACTGAAGACATAATTCTGGATTAACTCATCCATGAAGACTTTTGCTGACATACACACCAATTTATAGGTAACTTAGATAATGGGTAATTTAGAGCTGTTATTTAAAAATTAGGAAAGGTAGTTGTCCATGTGGTGAGAGAAGAGGAAACTTACCAAAAAAAGATGAGCTATTTATGAATGCCTTATAATACCATTTATGAAGCTGTTAGAGAACAATATGTTTATTATGGTTAATGAGTTTCCCTGGCAATATTATGACCAATATTATCTTCCCTTCTCAAAACATGATCAAGAATATCCTTTCTATACAAGTAGATCATTGCAATAAAGTTTATAAAGCTAATGCCTAGAGAGCTAGAGGAATGCTAAAATGGGTCTAGGTCCACACTGGAAGGCTTTACATCAGGGAGTCAGATTTTTCTCCCTGGCTGTTTTTCAAGAGACTTTAAAAAATAAATCTTAGTTATAGCTTGTGTCTGAAGTATTCCAAATATGTTTATCAGGGCCCCCAAAGGCTGTACAGAAACCCAACATTCAATATGAGTATTGACCATAAGATAGTTGTTTATTTCTTCCACCAGAGAAAGCATGATACAAAAATTCACTGGCCTATTTTTAAAAGTAAAGAAAATACCAAACTCCCTAAATAACCTTTTATACTTATTATACTCCCTGCTACAACTCTCCAGAAAAGAAAAACAACAATGGTAATGCTTCACCAAGATTTCTTTTTTTGTCCTTAAATTCCTAACTCTATATTTTAATGGTATTAGTATATCTTAAAAAAATTTTTTGAGGTGGGATATTTTGCTTAAGTACATAATTTATAGATTACTCCTGTTTCATGAGGGGTATCTTGTAACAAAATAAAGCAATTTAAATAAAACTGATATTATGCAGTGACTTTTCCTGAAAGGGCACATCTATAGCACCTCTTCTACTTCTCTATTTAAAAAAAAATAGAAACCTATTTTTTTTCCTATCCCCATTATATTTGAAAAAAAAGAAAATCAAATCAAATTTCTTATAATAAATATAGATAGTCAAAACAAATTCCTTCAGTGACTATATTCAAGCATATGAGTAGAACCAGTAAGACCATTTATATTACAAAAATAAATAACTGCTCATTTCATCCTTCTTTCTATTAAAGTCCTCAAAATGGTTCATTTTTATAATATTGATGTTATAATAAAAATATTGTTATGTTCCTGCTTATTTCACTCTTTTGCTGTTTAGCTATGTCTGACTCTTTGTGATCTCATTTGTGGTAAAGGTACAGGAGTGGTTTCCTATTTCATTCTCTAGTTCATTTTACAGATGAGGAACTAAGAGTTAAATGATATGTCCAGGATCCATACAACTAGAAAGTGTCTCAGGAAGATGAGTCTTTCTGACTTCCCTTATTTTACTTTCCATCAGTTCATATAACTCTTTCCATGTCTTTTTGAAATCATATATTTCCTCATTTCTTACAGCATAATAGAATTTCACTGCAATCATATACTTCATGTCCAGCTATTCCCCAAATGACGGGAATAATCTTAGTGTCTAGTTTTTTACCATTACAAAAAGAGCTGCTACAAGCATGATATTTGTGGTAATATGTATGGAAGAGTTGCACATATTTAACATATATTGAATTACTAGCCATCTAGGGGAAGGGGTGGGAGGAAGGGAGGCAAAAAATTTAGAACACAAGATTTTCTCAAGATTAGTGTTGAAAACTATCCATGTATATATTTTGTTTGGTTGGTTTTTTGTTTTTTGCTGAGGCAAATGGGTTAAGTGACTTGCCCAGGGTCACACAGCTAGGAAGTGTCTGAGATCAAATTTGAACTCAGGTCCTCCTGACTTCAGGGCTGGTGCTCTAACCACTGTGCCACCTAGCTGCTCTTTTGTTTGTTTTTTTAATTAAAGCTTTTTATTTGCAAAACATATGCATGGGTAATTTTTCAACATTGACCCTTGCAAAGATTTCTGTTACAAATTTTTCCCTCCTTCCTCCCACTCCCTTCCCTAGATGGCAAGTAGTCTAAGACATGTTAATTATGTTAAAATATATGACAAATTGAATATATATATACATATTTATACAGTTATCTTACTGTACAAGAAAAATCGGATCTACAAGAAAAAAAATACCTGAGAGGAAAACAAAATGCAAGCAAACATCAACAGTTATTGACTGTTGTGGTCCACACTCAGATCCCACAGGCCTCTCCCTGGGTGTATATGACTTTCTTCATCACTGAACAATTGGAACTGGTTTGAAACATTTCATTGTTGAAGAGAGCCATGTCCATCAGAATTGATTGTCATATAGTATTGTTGTTGCCGTGTATAATGATCTCCTGGTTCTGCTCATTTCACTTAGCATAAGCTCATGCAAGTCTCTCCAGGCCTCTCTGAAATCATCCTGTTGGTCGTTTCTCACCGAACAATAATATTTTGTAACATTCATATACCATAATTTGTTCAGCCATTCTCCAATTGATGGGCATTCATTCAGTTTCCAGTTTCTTGCCACTACAAAAAGGGCTGCCACAAACATTCTTGCACGTGTGGGTCCCTTTCCCTCCTCTAAGATCTCTTTGGGATATAGGCCCAGTAGAAACACTGCTGGGTCAAAAGGTATGCACAGTTTGATAACTTTTTGAGCATAGTTCCAGATTGCTCTCCAGAATGGTTGGATCCATTCACAGTTCCACCAACAATGCATCAGTGTCCCAGCCTTCCCGCATCCCCTCCAACATTCATCATTATCTTTTCCTTTCATTTTAGCCAATCTGACAGGTATGTAGTGGTACCTCAGAGCTGTCTTAATTTGCATTTCTCTGATCAATAGTGATTTAGAGCACTTTTTCATGACTAGAAATAGTTTTAATTTCATCATCTGAAAATTGTTCATATCCTTTGATCATTTATCAATTGGAGAATGGCTTGAATTCTTATAGATTTGAGCCAATTCTCTATATATTTCAGAAATGAGGTCTTTATTAGAACCCCCATGTATATATTTTGAAAACAAAAAAGCTTTCATTTTAAAAAAGAGCTGCTACAAATATTTTTATACATGAAGGGCCTTTTCCTCTTTCTTTGATTTCTTTTGGTTATAGGCCGGGCAATGGTATAGCTACTTTTGTCTTGAGTAAACACTCTTCCTAAATACTGCCAAATATTTCTTAGTTTATTGGTTGACGCCAATGATGAGGATTGAAATACAAGGGGGAAGAGAACAGTTAATGCAGGCAGGGAAGATTTTGGTCATTGCTAGAGAGGCGTGCTCAAAGCAGAGCACAGGTTAAAGAGTAAGAATCAGTCAGGCCCGGTGCAGATCACCAACCAGCCTGAGCAGCGACTCCAGAGTGCACTGGGTAGAAGAGCAGATGAGGCTAGGGGACAAAGTCCTAGAATAAATTACCCTGGCAGAGAGGACTTCAGCCATTTCCTCCTTCCTCTTTTTCCTTTCTTCCGTCTCCTGCCACCAGACAGTAAGAGAAAAATCCTCCCACATCAAGTATCTGAAGCTCTGGACTCTTCCTTCCATTCTTTCAGGGGCTGGGGACGACTACGAAGGAGAGAGACGCAGCATTGCCAGGCGGAAATCAAGGCCTGCCTTTCTGTCAGGTAAGAGATCTAATTATTACCTACAAACTTTTAGGGAACAAAAATCTCTTTGGGGTTCAGTTTTCTCATCTATAAAATGAAAGAATTGTTTAAATCATTCCCAATGTCTCTTCTAGTTCTAAATACAACGATTTTTTGTTTTGCTATATAATTTCCATGATATTTTTGGCATGGTATTATAAACTCAAAGACACTTAGTTTTTCAATACATGCTGATTTGTATGAATGATCTGAATTTAAACTCTGATGTTCATATATACACAATTAAAATTATTAAGGAAAAATAGGATAGAGAATAGTAAGTGACTGAATTGAATGAATCCAAGATTTTCATCAGAAATTAAGAAATCAAATTGGAAATCAAGAGCTTTCGGAGATGAATTTCATTATCTTCTTCGGTTTTTAAAGAAGCTTAGTTACAGAGTGTGGACTAGGACCATTGGGATGCTGGAAGGGTAAGAAGGGATCTCCACTGTTAGTAGGGGATAGTCCACTAGCTGAGGATCCAGTGTCATGTAATGTCAAGAAGGATACCTAATCAGCTGGCATGAAACTACCATTTATTATTATTATTATTATTATGCTGAGGCAATTGAGGTTAAGTGACTTGCCCAGGGTCACACAGCTAGGGAATGTTAAGTGTCTGAGGTCAAATTTGAACTCATGTCCTCCTGACTTCAGGGCTGGTGCTCTATCCACTGCGCCACCTAGCTGCCCCACTACCATTTATTATTAACCTTTGTTTGGGTATTTATTGTTGTCCAGTAGCTTTTCATTCCTATCTGATTCTCTGTGACCCCTTTTGAGGTTTTCTTTGTTTAACAAAAATATTGGAGTAGTTTGCCATTTCCTTTTCTAGCTCATTTTACAGATGAGGAAACTGAGGCAAATCATATTAAATGACTTGTCTAATTCCATACAGCTAGTAAGCATCTGAGGCTGGTTTTGAATTCAGGTTTTCCGGATTCCAGGGCAGCCCTCCTCTGAGGCACTAAGCTGCCACCAATAATAACAATAATAACATTTTTTTGTGTGTGATCTGTGACCAAATCAGCACTTTTGAGATGCCTTCATATACTAAGAATCTATGTATGTAACGATGGCTTTAAAAGTTTTGTAAATGAGAATACTGAGGTCCAAATAAAAATGATTTGCTGAAGACAGGTATAAACTGATGATTGCCTCCTTTGGGATGATGGCTGAAACAATAAAAAGGAGGGCAGGGAGGGAAAAGAATGGTGAAATGTAGGAGGAGGAATGCTGGCCTGGGACCAGAGAACATGGGTTCAAATCACCCTGTGACGTGGTAGCCAACTGACTCAATCGACCTTTGGGTCTTGGTTTCTTCTTCTGTGAGATTAGGGTATTGGACAAACAAATTTCTGTGTTTATAATCATCCAGTAGTTGTGAGAGAGATCATGAAGAAAAAATGAAAAAATGAACATGACTTGATGATTAATTTGGAGATGAGTAAAAGGCAACTAAGATTTTAAGCCCCAATAATTATGTGACTTCAGTTGGTTCCCAGATCTTCTACTGACCACCTGTGTGATGTTGGGAAAGTCACTTCACACTCAGTTTTCTCATCTGTATAATTAAGGTATTAGATGAAATCATCACTAAGGTTCCTTACAGCTTGAAATCTAATGCAACATTCTTCAAAGGGCAGGGAAAATTATTTCTATTTCAGGTAAGGGGGAAGGCAGTGGTAATGATGAAAGAGGGATTTATTTGTTTGTTTATTTAGTTAACAAGAAGAACAACCTTCCTTTCTTATATTTTACCTTTTCTGGGCCCAAGCTTTTGAGGAAATAATCTGATAAACCAAGCTATAAAAGAGCCCAATTATAATTTTGTTTTTGTTTTCTCTGTGAAAGCAATGGCCTTTGCACTAGAAATGACAGAACCAAAATGATTAATAGGGAATTGCTCTCCAAGATAAATTATAATATTTATAATATTAACAAGATATATCAGATACTTGAGTATCAGCCTATAGACATAGCCATCTAAAAATGTAATTCTCAAACAATTGTAACAAAGATAAAGGGAAATCTAAATGAGTGTAAAGATATCCATGAACATGATTAGATTGAGTCAGCATAAAAAGAACATCACTTTTTCTTGAATTAATGTAATATATTTAGTGTTACACTAAACTAAATATCTGCCTCATAGATATTATTTAATTTAAAAAACATAATAATCAATAATATATTTTACTTTATAGATAACTATATTAAGTGATAATGTTTATGGAAAACAAAATGAGCAAGAATATTGGAGAGAATTATGAGGAGGGAAAACTAATTTGAGGTAGTTACATGACTAGACCTCAAATTATATTGCCAAGTAGTAATTAACAAAACTATGTAATAGAAATACACTTTGTTTCTATAATATCACATGTAATACTGTATTATAACTATATAACAGAAAACTGCAACAATAGTATAGAACAGGAAATTCAATATGCAAATATATTGTTTTTTATTTAATTAACTGGGCAAAGGAATTTTATAACAATTGTTGGGAAACAGAATATATAGAAATAATTGTACAGGTCTTGGTCGGATTCTTTATATAATTCTGAATATGAAGCACCTGTTTTATTCTTGAAGAGTTGCTCAGATGAACCATCAACTCTTAAATTGCTTACTAGTTAGTTGATTTTCTAAACCAAAGAATACTTTGGAAAAAAGAGATTTCCTATGTGTATTAGGACAGAAAAAAACAGGGTTTTTCTTGTCTAATTTGAAATGCCCAGAGTCATTCAGGGTTGTCAAGTACTCAATTTTAGAGTATTAGATAGAAAATCCTGACCTTTGACAAAATTGTGAAGTGGTAGATCTTTGGGATCTTTGCCCTTTGTGATGCTCCCTAAATCTCCTACTTCAGAGACCCATTGTCCTAGCTTGGCCCTTCTTGGTTTTGGTGCATCATGAAGCCCCATCTACCCAGATCTTGTCTTTGCCCAACACTTCCCTTCATTGCAACCTTCCTTTCTTATATTTTACCTTTTCTGGGCCCAAGCTTTTGAGGAAATAATCTGATAAACCAAGCTATAAAAGAGACCAATTATAATTTTGTTTTTGTTTTCTCTGTGAAAGCAATGGCCTTTGCACTAGAAATGACAGAACCAAAAATGATTAATAGGGAACTGCTCTTCAAGATAAATAAAGAGACAGTAAGAGAATGCATAGGTGTCCTTGATGAATTCAGGCACATGACTCAGAGGAACTAAATCCCGGTATCCTGATAAAGTGGGCAGATGGGATTGCTGAGTCACTGGCAATGGTATTTCAAAGATCATATAAAAGGGGACAGGAGAATGGCAAGTGCTGATTTTCAAAAAAGAAAATAATAAGAGCTAGCATTTATATAATGCTTCAAGGTATGCAAAGTGTTTCACAAACCTTATGTCATTTTGTCTTTTCAATAACCCTATGAGTTAGATGCTATTATACTCATTTTACAGATGAAAGAACAGAGGATAAATTACTTTATCCAGGGTCACACAGCTAGTAATTGCCTGAGATAAAATTTTAGCTGAGGTATTCCTGACTCCAGGGCCCAGGGTTCTCCCCCCTAAGTCATCCAGCTGCAGAACAGAGTCTAAAAACAATGACAATTATACCAAATTCATTTTTTAGAAAAACTTTAGAATAAAACTGGGTTAGCAAAGATCTAAATAGAAAAAGTAATGATGTCAAAGAAGAGCTTTATGAAGAAAAAGGTCATGACAGATTACCTGCATTTTCTTTTGATTACATGATTATTAAGTATGTAGCTGAGGAGAATGCCAGGGATACGGTTTACTTGGATTTTGGCAAAGTTTTCAGAGAATATGTTATTCTTACAGAAAAGAAGGATAGATATGGCTTAAATGGTAATGCAACTGATGGATTTAAAACTGCTTAGTTGGATAGACTCAAAGAGTAATTGTCATTAAGTAATTCAATGACAATGTGGGGATCTGTATCTATTAGCCCTATGTTGCTTTTTAAAAAAAAATCAACAACTTGGATAAATGATTATGGTATGTTTATCAATTATTGTTTATCAATTTTTTTAATCAGCAACTTGAATAAATAGTTAAATGATATATTTATCAAATTTACAGATCCACTACAAAAAGGGCTGCCACAAACATTCTTGCATATGTGGGGCCCTTTCCTTCCTTTAAGATCTCTTTGGGATATAAGCCCAGTAGAAACACTGCTGGGTCAAAGGGTATGCACAGTTTGATAACTTTTTGAGCATAGTTCCAAATTGCTCTCCAGAATGGTTGGATCTTTTCACAGTTCGACCAACAATGTATCAGTGTCCCAGTTTTCCCACATCCCTGCCAACATTCGTCATTATATGATGGTATATTTAGAGAATCAACTAAAAAATTACTTGGAATAATTAATAACTTTAACAAAGTAGTGAGACATAAAATAAGCCCACTTAAATCATCAGCAGTTCTACATGTTACGAACAAAGCCCAGAAGCAGGAATTAAAAAGAGAAATTGCATTTAAAATCACTGTAGACAAAATAAAATATTTGGGAATCTACCTGCCAAGACAAACCCAGGAACTATATGAATACAATCACAAAACACTTTTCAGACAAATAAAGTCAGACCTACACAATTGGAGAAATATAAATTGCTCAAGGGTAGGCTGAGCTAATATAATGAAAATGACAATTCTATCTAAATTGGTCTATTTGGTCAGTGCCATACGTATCAAACTGTCCAAAACTAGATAAAATAATAATATAATTCATCTGAAAAAAAGAAAAGTTCAAGAATATCAAGGGAATTCATTTTTTAAAAAATACAAAGGACAGTGGTGGAACAGATCTAAAAATAATATAGAGCAGCAGTTATCAAAACCATCTGGTACTGGTTATGAAATAGAGTGATGGATCAGTGGAATGGGTTAGTCACAGAAGAAACAATTGTCAATAGTAATCTATTGTTTGATAAAACCCAAAGATCCCAGTTTCTAGAATAAGAACTCACTAATTGACAAAAATTGCTTGGGACACTGGAAAATAGAACTACATCTCACTTCCCATAGCAAGATAAGGTCAAAATGAGTACATGATTTACATGTAAAGGAAAATAAGGGATAGTCTACCTCTCAGATCTTTGGAGAAGGGAGAAACTGATGGCCATTATAAAATGCAAAATGGATAATTTTGATTACATTAAATTAAAAAAGTTTTGCAAAAACAAAACCAATGCAGGCAAGATTAGAAAGGAAACAAAGCTGGGACACAATTTTTACAGACAGTATTTCTGACAAAAGCTTCATTTCTAAAATATATAGAACTGAGTTAAATCTATAAGAACACAAGTCATTCCCCAACTGATAATTAAAAGATATGAACAGACAATTCTCAGATGAAGAAATTAAAGTCATTTGTAGTCATATGAAAAAATGCTCTAAATTACTATTAATTAGAGAAAACAAATTAAAACAACTCTGAGGTACTACCTCACACCTATTAGATTGGCTAAGATGACAGGAAAAGATAATGATAAATGTTGGAAAAGATATGGGAAAACTGTGACATTGATGCATTGTTGGTAGAGTTATGAACTGATTCTGTAGAGCAATTTGGAACCATATCCAACAGGTTATAAAACAGTCCATAACCATTGATATAGCACTTCCACTACTGGGTCCATGTCCTAAGGAGATAATAAAAAAGGGAAAATGACCCTTAAGTACAAAAATGACTGTTTTATAACAATTCTCAGATGAAGAAATTAAAATCATTTGTAGTCATATGAAAAAATGCTCTAAAACTGGGATATCAATGCATTGTTGGTGGATGCCCTGAGAATTCTCTGTTCATATACCATAACTTATTCAGCCATTCCCCAACTGATGGGCATCCACTCAATTTCCAATTTTTTTTCTACCACAAAAATTGCTGGAAATTGAATGGATGCTCATCAGTTGGGGAATGGATGCCTATCAGTTGGGGAATGGCTGAATAAGTTATGGTATATGAAGGTAATGGAATATTATTGTTCTATAAGAAATGGTGAAGAGGCTGATTTTAGAAAAACCTGAGAGGATTTACATGAACTGATGCTTAGTGAAGCAAGCAGAACCAGGAAAATATTGTATGCAGCAAAAGCAAGATTGTATAATGGTCAACTATGATAGACTTGGCTCTTCTCGGCAATTAAATTATCCAAGGCAATTCTAATAAACTTTGGATGGAAAATACCATTCCCAAATAAAGAGAAAACTATGAAGACTGAATACAGATCAGAATATAGTATTTTCACCTTTTTTCTTCTGTTTTCTTTTGATTTTTCCTTTTTGTTCTGATTCATTATTTCTTCCAATAAGACTCATGGAAATATGTAAAAAAAATAATGTACACGTATAATCTAAAAAATAAAATAAAATAAAGAGAGATAGCAATAGCTTCTAGGAATAAATAGGGATAATCACCTTTACTCTGCCCTTGTCAGACTTCCTCTAGAGTATTGTTTTCTCTTCTGGGGTCCATGGTTTAAGAAGAATATTGATTAATCATAGAGTATTCAGAGGAAGACAATCAAGATGGTGGAGGATCTTGAGTCTATATCCTATGAGCAGTGGAGGAAACTGAGAATGTTTAGACTGGAAAATAGAAGACTCATGGGACATATGATAACTGACTTCAAGCATTTGAAGGGCTATCTTGTTACAAAGAGCTTCAATTTGTTTTGCTTGGCCCTACAGGGCAGAACCAAGAACAATGATGTAATCTGCAAAGAGAAAAATTTGGACTTAATATCAGCAAAAGTTTCCTAATGTGGAGAGCTGTCCAAACGTGGAACGGCTACCACAGAGATAGTGGTTTATCCCTCCTTGGAGGTTTTCAGGAAAGGGTGTTCAACAAAGGGTTTTGTAAGGATGAATGGGGAAAATTATCCAGGTATATATTTTGAAAATAAAAAGCTTTAATTAAAAAACAAACAAAAAAAGATGTAATGTAATTGATATTTTCAAAGAATGAAAAAATTATATGAATTCATGTAGAATGAATTAAGCATAATCAAGTGAACAAATTATATAATAAAACAACCTAAAATAAAACAACTTTAAAAGAAAAAAAAGAAGAGGTGTTCATGAAGGACCAGCACCTTTGGTGTGAAGGCTTGCCAAGCCTTTTTCAGGGCTGCTCATTCACCAGTGATGTCCACTTAGCATCAAACTCTCACCTGTGGCTCCAAGAAGCTATAACATAACAGCAGCCAGACCTTGTTAAACCATCTTGGACTAAACTAGATTGAGGGTAACCTACAGGTTTTAAATTTATTGGTGAGTTAGAGGGAAGCCTACCCCAAGCATGGGAACATGCCCCGAGTGGAATGGGTAGATGAGAACTATTTGTTCCATTGGCCATGAAGGTGGCTGAAGCAGCCACTGTGGAGTATTCAGAGCTTTGTCAAGCACCAAAGACACATTTAGGTTATTTGCAGTATGCTGACAGTGATGCTGATGACTTTGTGCATGTCTGCCTCATTTAAATACAATTTACATACAAGTCAAAACATCATTCTCTCATGTCATTGGTCCTCTGAAAACGAAGAACCAGCAACGAGATGCTTCTTGGGTGTATTATAATGTGGATTCCTTTCATGTCTGGGTTGAACTAAATGACTCCCGAGGTCTCTGGAAACTCTCAAATTTGATCATCATGTGAGGTGTAAGGGTTTTGTTTGGTTGTTTTAGGTGAAAATTGTAATAAGGAATTTAAGCAACAATTCCCAACCATTGATGTTTTCTTTTATAACATTTGAAAAGGGGAGTTCCCAGCTTGACTAAAAAGGAGGATAGTATCTAGAATGCTGGTGAAATGCTGTTTTGGAAACAGGAAGGACTTTTTGGCTTCTTATCACATCAGCCCTCGTAACCAGTTACCCTCTTCAGATATTGTAATTTTCCTATGGTTCCAGGCATATAATTATGAATTTCAAAGGTGAAATAGATTTAAAGGTCAGTCTAATCCATCTTCAGAGGTTACCTAGTCAATAAGTAGCTAAGCCAAGATTCAAATTCAGACTTGCTTCTTCTAGATCCAGTTCTCTTTCCACTCTGAAGGGTAGGGCTGTATTTGGTCAATATTCTTTATTCCTTTTTCCTCATTTTGGAGCATTAAATTTTCATGTTTTATGAAATAAGCTTTTGTAAGTATCCAACGCTGGTCTATTGTCAAGCTATGAGTCTGACATCAAATCCTCCCCTTCAACAAGAATTCATTACTTGCCTCTTTTTTTTGAAGGATCCTCACCCTGGTCCTTGTTATATTCACTCAATTTATTCAAAAAAGATTTATCAAGCATCTTCCACGAGGCTATGGGAAAAGAGAAATAAAACACAGATTCTGCCTTCTAGAATTTTACAATATAAGAGAATAATGAAACCTGGGAGGATTTGCATTCTGAAAGAAGAAACTAAATGTAATCATGCTAAAAATGCAAAGTGTGAATTTCAAGATTCCGGACATTTTGAGATTTGGGAAGAGAGGATTCACTTGAAGTTTAGCGTAGAGAGTCACGAGGTTTGAGTCCTGGCTATGTGACAGAGGTGAGACTAAAGTAGGTTCTTTGTTGCTGTTGCTGTTGTTCTTAGTTGTGTTTGTTTCTTAATGATCCTGTTTGGTTGTTGTTTTGTTTTTTTAGCAAAGATATTGGAGTAGTTTACCATTTCCTTCTCCAGGTAATTTTACTGTTAAGAAAAATGAGGCAGACAAGTTTGACTAGCCCAGGGTCATATAGCTAATGAGTATCTGGAGCTGGATTTGAACCCCTGAAGTTGAGTCTTCCTGATTTAGAGCCCAGTGCTCCATCCACTGCACTTTGTCATCTACAAAATAAAAGAGTTTAAAGACAATTTCTAAGGTATCTTCTGTTTCTACAATTCTATGCTTCTGTTATATAGAAGGCTGATGAAAATGGTTCATATAATTAGACTCCATTAGATTCCAATTAGATTCCAAAGGCTGGAATATTAATACCAATCTAAGGAATTTATATTCAAATGGGGATTATGGAAGGAACCTTAAAGATCAGCTAGTCCAGTGGCTTATCTAATGTCACACAGGGAATGAGACAGAAACAGGATGAACCCATATCCTCTGACTAGTGTCACAGATGTTTATACTCACATCCTTTATATTAAAATTGGCAATGTGGTGTAGGAAAAAGCCCTGAATGTTAAATTTTGACCCTGGCTCTGTTATTTATTACCAAGGTAGCATGGCACCATGAAAAAAGGGACATTGGAGAATCATTTCACTTTTCTTCTTAAACAAGAACTAATAGAGAAGCACCATTTGCATTCACAACAAAAATGTGTGTTTCAGTTTAATCTATAAAATGAGTAGCTTGAACTCATTGACCTCCACAGCCGTTTTCAGCTCTAAATCTCTAATCATATGACATTGGGCAAGTCTCATTACTTCTCTAAGATTTATTTAGCCCATTTATTTTATATTTGTATTTTATATAAACTATATGTATCATATATGAGCAACATATATGATATATATTTTTGTTTTAACCCATTTATATTTAGAAATATACTTTTAATTATATATTTATAAGTATAAGTTTAATTTATTAAAATAATTATTTATAGGGAGCTGTAGTGGTACAGTGGATAGAACACTGGCCTTGGAACCAGGAAGACTCTTCTTTCCGGGTTTAAATCTGACCTCAGACATTTACTGGCTATCCCTGTGCAAACTTAACCTGTCTGCCTTAGTTCTTCCTTTGTAAAATGAGCTGGAGAAGGAAATGGTAAACCACTCCTGTATCTTTGCTAAGAAAACCCCAAATGGGATTATGAAAAGACTGAAAAATTAAAAATTTATATTTGTATCATAAATATTATTTTATTTCTATTTAACCCATTTTAATGAGGAAGTTGAACTGGATAATTTCTTCCAAAAAAACTTATAATGAAACATCATTTACAAACCATGTTGATCTTAATTACCTTGTGAGATAAATACTGTAAGTATAATTATGCCCATTTTGACAAATGAAAAAAACTTGGAGAAGTTAAGCCCTTGAAAGGCATAGTATGCTTTGAAAAGGAAAGACCATACCCATAGGATGGACTCTCTACAGGAAGATTTAACAGTGACTGGGGTGGCTATTAGAGCTTTAATTGTTCTCAGGGACACAGAAGGGGCAGTAATTGAAGGCACTAGAGTTAGAGCCCACTAGGAGAGGAGAAGAGACATCAATGGCTGCTCACATTCTGAAACAAAGACAAATTCTTGTTTTTGTGAGCGCGGACCTAACAAAGGAGACTTCAGACAGCTTGAAGCCATTAAACCAAACACTTGGGAAACTAAAGACAAATTTGATTTTGACCAGTTCTTACAGAAACAGCCCAACATATGAGAGGCAAGGTTTGGTAGTGGTCAGGACCATGGACCTTCATTCAGGCAAATGTCACTCAAGTCCTCCCTCAGATTCTTCTTAGCTGTGTGGTCTATTTACACTCTCCTTGACTGTTTTCTTGTTTCTCAAATGAGGGGATCAGACTCCATGGCTTTGAGAGTCTTTCCCAGCTCTAAATCTATGATCCTATGACTTATTTTCATGGTATTTCTATTTGAATAAGTGCCACTCATTTTTAAAAAAATAATTTTTTTTCAAATTAAAAGAAGCCTGAGGCATTAAATGTTTTGAAAACTTAGCTATTAAGAGTCAGAGCTAGGATTCATAATTGGGTCTTCTGAATCCCAACTTCAGGGTGGATCATGACACCTCTCTCTCTATGAGGAATCTATGGATGATTCATGTCACTTTTCTAGGGTTCATTTTCTTTCTGTGTAAAGT
Organism: Myrmecobius fasciatus; assembly: GCA_023553655.1. Taxonomy (NCBI): domain Eukaryota; kingdom Metazoa; phylum Chordata; class Mammalia; order Dasyuromorphia; family Myrmecobiidae; genus Myrmecobius; species Myrmecobius fasciatus. Next base: position 108,480 of record JAJPUD010002868.1, read on the forward strand.
GGGGCATTTGGACTTAATGATCTCAAAGATATTTTCCAGCTCCCAATCTTCCTGCTAGGGCCTTCTCTTCCATCAGGAAAAAAACAAAAGGTCTCTATGAGGGTCACACCATTCTGGCCCTCTAATTCTATTGCACGGTTCTTCCAGAGTCCCAGAGGCTCTAAGTTGTGCCAGCTGTATGGTCTCTCTGAAACTTTGGGGTCTGAATTCTGCCCAATCTGCCATTGGTTCTGGACTTTGGCCCAGTTGCCTGTGATTTCTGGCTATGATCACTGGATAAATACCTGCTGTTCCCTTCTTGTACTTTGTATACAACCAAAGGGGCCCAGGTGATGATGGTGAGTCACAGACTTCCACTCCTCCCATGACAGTTTAAAGGGTCAGAGGGAGCTCATTTTAAGGTTGATGGATCACTTTGTCTGCTGGCTGAGGCAGATTCCAGATACTTCAACCAACTCATGGCTCTCGCCCAGGACAGGTATCTGCCCAGCTTGGTAATGGCATCCCTAATGAGATCTGTTCTCCTTTCGAATCACTGACTTTAGAAATTTCCTGTCAGATCTGATCAACCTGTATATTTATCAGCTCAGAGATAACTGGGGCATTCCATCCAGGTGAGCAGAGATACTGCCATTCATTAATGAATCATGGGATTGAGAGCAGGCAGGGACCTACTTAGAGAACATGTGGCAGCAATTCTTCACCTTAGGTGATCTGTGCAAAGACTTCATGAATTTGGAATCCATGAACTTGGATGGAGAAAAAAAATTACATCTTCAGTTCATTAATCTCTAATTGAAATTTAGCATCTAGACAATAACTTGCAGTGATCTACAGAGTTCAGCAGACTGACAAAGGGGACCATAATAAAAGGAAAGAAAAGAACCCCAGATTTAGTTGAACTTCCTTATTTCAAAGATAAAGAAATTAAAACCTAGAGGAGTTAACCAGTTCTGTTTGCATTTAAGTAGGAAGTAATTAACTCAGGATTTGATTCTGAGTCTTTTTGACTCTCACATCCTGAGGCTCTTTAACCATCACTTTTTTGGTCCAAGCAAAACTGTTTTTCAGCTCCCAGAGTCATTTCAGACTGGTATAAGAGAAATGAATCACAGAACCACTTGAACCTAGCATTAATTTGTTCATGTTGTTTCCTCTTCAACTTCTCAAATCTAAAATGCCCTCTCTCCTTTTCATCTGTTCCATATCCATCCTTTAAAATGTCCATTGGTGTGCTAGAGCCATCTCAGCATGGTTCCAGGGAGCCCACTATTAATTTTTTTCAGCAAGAGCATTTATACCTTGGAAGCCAGAAATACTGCAAATTGATTTATTGTTTTGCTGATTGTCTAGGCCAGTAGTGTCAAACTCAAATAGAAACAGGGTGCTAAGAGTAAAGATCCCTGCAGTCACATATTGATTTAGAAAACTCCAAACTGACATAGTATTTTATTGTATTTTTATTCATTTTATTAAACATTTTCCAATTACATTGTAATCTGGTTCAGCAACAATCAAGAATGTTGTAAGCTTCATGCTCCCACTAGCCAAGTTTGATGTCTCTAGTCTAGTCTAGACTTAAAAAATGACAAAGAAAAAGTTAATAACACAAATTAAATTTAAAAGTACACTATACATCCTGAAGAGCTTGTTAAATAGCTACTGGGATACTAGGGGCTGCAGTTCAAGTCATATTTTCTCTAATAATCTTTTCTGGCTGTTCTAGATCAAATTGAATTCTCCTTTCTTTGAATTCATTCAATCACTATTACTTATGCCTTTTATCTAATACTTAATCATATATTTAAAAAGCTACTTCAATCAATAGGCATTTATTATGTCGGTCCTATGTAAAAAAAATTTTTTTAAAAGACAAAAATCTAACAATCCTGCTCTCAAGTTTTCATTCTACCACAGATAAAATGTAGAGTGATTGTGTGATATAATAGTAAGTTCAGCAGTCCTAATAAAGTTGTTACATAGATTAGATAGGTTTGTGTTTAAATTAAGTTGATTATGCTTTCTGTATTTGGACTGTAATCCTAGTGTGACATTTAAAAAGTTTGAGAGACAGTTTCTAGGTAATTAAACACTTCATTAATAATGCTTATTTTTCATTAATAAAAGGATCAATGATATTTTCAAATGCCAAAGAACAATCATGATGGGGGGTTTACAATTTATATGCTCTTGGAAGAATGGCTGTTACTAAGGGTGGCAATCAATTTTGATTGGTTAACAGTCAATGAGAGAGAATGAATATTATAATGGGAGATAGACTTATTCTAATGACAGGCTGGGGGAAATGCAGCTTTGATCATATAATTTCCTTCTAAATTGCCCAGCCTTGGGCAATCTAATCAAAGAATTAATATAGAGCACAATGGGCTTCCTCACCTTAGATTAAATTCCTTGTAAGGTTGGTGGAGTCTGAAGAAGATTAAAGAGAAAGTTAATTCAATCTCCTTTTCAGAAATATCCTTCAGAGACTCCGCTTTGAAATGAGGATCCCAAATCATTCGTTATTAATAATCATTTCTGTCATCAGCCACAACTGTGTTATCACACTTTTTGGGTCAAGTTCAATTTTTTTTTAACAAAAAGTACCACTTTTCAATTATTGAAAGGTATTTCATTATCGTATGGTGTAACAATCATGATTAAAGCATTTTATATTACATTTTATAGTGTGAGTGATCTTGTGTGTTAAATGTTTGAGTATTCTAAGCGATTTAGGTATAAAGATGAGTTTAGTCAGAGAGATACTTTCTGTTGAATTTTAAAATATCTCATTTAAAAATGATAATAATAATAGCTAGTATTGTTATCAAGCTTTAATGTTTGCAAAGCACTTTACTTCTTTTATCTCATTATATCCTCATAACAGACCTGGCATGCAGGTGCTATTATTTTCATTTTACAGATAAGGAAACTCTGACAGAAAGAGGTTATGTGCCTTAATTAGAGTCATAGAATTAGTGAGTGTTTGATGCTAAAATTGAACTCTGGCTTTTCTGACTCCAGGTCCAGCATTCTATCTATTGTGCCATCTAGCTAAGTTGTATTTTAGAATTGACTTAACATCTATTAAATTTTTTAAAAATATATATTTATTTTATTTTTGATTGATGGAATCAAACAAGCATTTCTATAACATAACATTTTAAAAATGATTGCACATGAAACTGCAAATCTATTATATACAACTTGCTATTCCTTTTAAATATATAATAAATTTACCATGTAAATTTCTTTTTTTCTTCCTTCTCTGCCCTCGAGAAGGCCATTAGACACAAATATATATTTTATATATGTATATATATAGAATACATGTAAATAAAATATGTATATAAAATCTATTAAGTTTTAAGTTTTAAAAGACATTGCAAAATATGAAAATAGCAGTGTTACTATTGCTAACTTGTTTGAAGGGTTAAGATGTAAAACTCATCAACACAAGTTTCTAACAATGTCATTATTAGGCTTACTTAATCAAACATTCTTATGAATTAAAAAAATACGAGGTAATTTCAGGGAAAGGCAGAAGTAACTCAGGCTGGATGTGGAAGGGAGTGAGGCTAGTAATTGTGTGTCAGAGGCAGTTTAAACCAATTCAAAAGAGCCATTGTTAAATTTTCAAAATATTTATTTATAGTTTATTTGTACCTTGGAGTATGTATTTATATCTTGAGAATCAGCAAATGCTACAAATCAGGGTTTGATTTACTGTTTTGTTGATGATTCAGACTTTAGAACATAATGCAGAAAATGCTAATGATACAGATTAAATTTAAAAATGTATTATGCACGCTTTTTTTTCCTGAAAAAGATGGTTATGGATCATCACTCTACTGTAAGTTAACCCATGGGGGCTGAGGAAATCATTAAGAAAGAGTGTAGAAAGGGAAGAGCAGGGGGCCTAGACAAAGTCTTGGGAAAAGTTGATAGTTTGGGGTGATATTGAATTAGATGATGAATTAGAAAAGGAGACAAATGAACATTTAGCTGAGAAAAAAAGTCAAAAAGTGAGAAGTGTATTGAAAATTCAGAAAAAAAAGAGTAAAATTAGGGAAGGATAGACAATGGTGTTTAATGTACCAGAGATGTCAAGAAGTATTTGGTGTCAATCCAGTTGCCTCTCAATAAATAGTTACCTGAAAGAGTACCCTACTCAATAAATTACTCAGAAGTGTTTTCAGTGTTGTTGGTATCTTGAATGACTACTACCTTGCTCCTGATATCACATCTCAGAAGTGTCATTAGGGTTTATTCAGGTAAGATGCTCCCTGTACCAGCTATCTTGAGTTATGCTCAGATCAGTTTCTCAACTTTTCCTATCTTTCCTAAGCATACCATTGCTTCATAAATTCATAACTAAATAGTTATGAATCCACAAGAAAGACCATGACTTCAGGAGTGAAAGTATCATAGAATACTAGAACTGGAGACATCTAAGTGTAATGCAAAATTTCATATTTCCCAGAATCTGCTGAGTTTTCCATTAGCTTTTCAATAGTTTTTTTTTTTTTCTGGGTCCTGCAATCAAAGCATCTATGATCCTCCAAAATGTGTTTATTAGTTTCTTTAGGTAGAGGGTTTTGGCAGGTGCTTCGAGAGAGGAACCAGAGAGGGAGAAATTAGGATAGTGGCTACCAATGGATATGATTTGAATAGAAGATTCCTTTTCTCCTGAAATTCCAACATTCTAGTCAACTCAACAAATATTTAAGGATATAATATGTTTGGGTACTGTATTTGAGGTTTGGGGAATACAAAGACAAAAATGGAAATCTTAAACTTTGAAGTGCTTCTATTCTGTGGGTCCCAAAATTTCAATCTACAACTAAGGCAACTGAGGCAGATCTCTTTGCAAATATCAATTTATTAAGAAGACTTGTGGTCTCTAAGCAGTTGTAAATAAGACATTCCTCTTGGTGAAGGATCTTTCTGCTGGGGCTCTGGTCCTTTTTATTGATATTAAAAGATTACCAAAAATAGAATTAAGGCAGTACAATTCATAATTGGCCAGTTCCAGAAGTGGAGAAATCTTATGATTGGTCAAAGGAGATGTTTGTCAAATACTGAAGTATTTGATGAATATAGATGTTTATCAAATACTAGAGTTTCATTAGTGTTTAGTCCCCAAGAGTCATAAATTGTGAATATCAGGTGTGAAAGAACAGAGGCATAGAAAAATTGTGGGTTTTTTTTAACCATTGTTTTCTGAATTGAGGGTGAAGGGGACAGCACTAGTATAGCAAATCTCTGTCTCTATTAATATAGACATCACTAATAAAGTATAAAACTACCATGTAACCAAATATAATATAAAGTGGGTTAATTAATTCTAATCTACATATCTCCAAACAGTGTTAATTAAATCAAACTTAATTCTAAGCTATCTAACACAATCATTGATACCTATTAGATCACAATGAATTAAGTAAATACTGATCAAATTTTGATAGGGGTCTCAAAATTATCTTCAAAATTCTTTTGTACAATTTCACCATTAGGGATCCATTCCTTTTTATGATGCAGCTCTGTTTAGTTTTATTCTTCAATTGCATTCTGAGAGTCCAATAAGTGGTAATGGGAGAAAGATAAAAGGTGCTAGGTACTTAGGGGACAAAGATTAGGGAATAGGACTGGGAAAAGAAAGACACTGAATATAAAATGAGAGAGGAACGAGAATGGCAAGGACAAATGAGAACTCCATGATTTGGTAATATCATTTGTTAGATTTTTGTTTTTCTTTGTACTTTCTCACATTCTTCTTGATTTTGTATTTAATTTTGGTGCTGGGCTCTGCTTATTTCTGTATGCATGGGGGAGACAAGGAGGTTCATTTTGTTCTTTTATGTTCTTCTGCTGCTTTCACAGCTCAGGTTGGGATCTGCTATTAAAGTAATATAATCTGGGGTGAGGCCTGTTCATTGTCCTCCTGATCTGAGTTCTATAAGTTCCTAATCCAGTTTTGGGTCTGTTGGCTTATTCCTGGTTGGAAGCTTCAATTGGCTCCTGTTTGATCCACTAATGATTCCACTACTATTGGCCCACTAAGAAGTTTTGCAGGTTCATTGAACCTTTCTTTCAATATGGGATGAATATTCTGATCCTGATATGAGAATCATACAGCAACCATTTGCTTCTAAAACTTGTTTCTTGCTTAGTACACAGCCAGGGCCAATGGTTATTCCTCTCCATCCTGGATTCATTTGCTCTGGAGTTGGGTTGTGGTTTCCAGAGCACCCATTCTTGCATCCAGTGGTTGTTCAGGGATTTCTTCTTGTTTTGAGGTTTCTTTGTGCCCCTTGGTGGCTCCTTTCAATCCATGAGTATTAGAATACTGTGATCTATGTCTGCTCCTGGCCAGAACCTCTCCCTGATGTCTGCAGACTTCTCCATCTGTCTCCCTAAGCCTCTTGGAACTGTGACTCACTGTGACTTCTCAGCTTTGTCAATCAGAATCTTCACAATCTTTGTCCAGAAGTTGTATTTTCAGAGAGCTAGATTCCAATACTTCTCACTGAGCCATTTTCACTCTATTACCATGAAATTTCTGGAGATAGTAATAACAATATCAACAATAAGAGTAATAAGGAAAATAGAGATCATCTCCCAGTTTTTGTTTTCAAGCAATTGAAGAACCTGAAACCCAGAGAAGAGAAATGGCTTTCTCATAATTCCATTGCAAATTAGTAACAGAACTAGAACTCAGATCTCTGACTCCCAGTCCAGTTATCTTTCTGCCATATATACTTAATATTTTTCCTTAGAGTAGGCTCCAGGTAAATCTGAGGGGTGTTAAATATGAGGCTACTCAATTTGCTTGCTTCTCTATTTTTAATTGCTTCTGGCCTAAGAAAATGTATCCTGCAAGCAGATCCAAGCTTTGGTGATATATCAGTCACATGTGGGTTTAAGTGATAAATAGGATCTTTCCTCCTATGAGGAATGACTTCTATAATAATAAAAAAAAACCTTATTTATCTTATCTATGGCTCCTTTGTCACGAGAACTATGCCTCCCTACACTTTTGGCCACGCCACTGTAGTTTCCCAGGCCACCCATATTGGCACCTTTCCCAAGTTGTCTTGCTAAGGAGCATGCTAGGGCTGGATCAAAAACTGTTAAATTATCAGTGTGAACATTTATACCTTAGAAATCTGGAAGGATACAATTCAGGATATGCTATATTGTTTTTTGATTGTTAAGACTTGATAAAGTGATGATTTTAATATTAATTTATTATATAACATATAAGTATTAAATTATAAGTATAATTACATGATATAATATAATTATATTAATAATGTGGTTTAACTTAAAAGGTGTTGACAATATACCTTTTCCCCCCTGAAGAATCAGTTGTTAAACATTTGCAAGCATATCCTGTTTTTACTCCAATACTACATCTTCCTTTTTAGATCAGTATCTTGGTTTCAGAGGTCTGGCATTTCAAACGGAGGTATTAATGACTGATAGCAGCTAGATGGAATAGTGCACTGGGCTAGGAATTAGGAAGATTTATTTCCATGAATTCAGATTGGGCCTCAGATACGTACTTGCTGTGTGACCCTGGGCAAGTCACTTACCCCTGTTTGCCTCAGTTTCCTTATCTGCAAAATGAGCTGGAGAAGGAAATGACAAATAATTCTGGCATCTTTGCCAAGGAAACCTTAAATGAGGTCACAGACTCAGACACTACCGAAAAACAACTATCATACACATCCAATCCTGAGACATACTAGCAGAGAGTAATATTTGAGTGGCAAGCTTCCCTATTCCCCCAAATCACTCCATATGCTCCACCAACAGGTCAGGGCAGCCTTGATGACCAATACAGGGATTCCTGCCCCCTCAGTAGTGCAACACACTATTGCTAGTCTGCCTGATAATCTTATTGGAGAAGGAAAGCATTTCTCGTTTGATTGTCATCTCCCAAAGGAAGCTGAAGATTAATTCAATCCTTCACCAACATCCTTCTGTAGATTTCCTAAGTCTATGTTGTTTGTCCTTCCTTCTCAAAGAGCACCGTGATATCAGGGAGATGATGCTACGACAGGCAAGTGAATTGGATTTAAGTGAGGGAGGGCTGGGCAAGGTCCCTTGCCTCAGTTTCCCCTCCAGAGCCACCTGGGTCCAATGTCCAGATATAGATTGGGCTGACTGGAGATGGGCCTGGATGAAGTGGGAGACCTTGGCCTTTTTAAGCTAAGGTCTTCAACAGGTCTCAGTCTGACTGAGGACATTCTGTGATTAAGATTAGGTAGCAAATGAGACAAAGAATATCCTCTTTCACCTAGTCCAAAAAAAAATCTAAATAAATCAATGAATGAATCTGGGAAGGGAAGGCTCTCAGGGTTTCTGGCCAAAGCAGGCTTTGCAGCCACTATTCCCACCTGCTTTCTTTCTCTCCTGATGCTGACACTTATCTGCTATGTGACCATGGACAATTTTATTTCCCTCAGCCACACTTTCCTCATCTGTGTAGCACTTTACCTATGTTTATTCCCCCAATTCCTACTCCTTCTGGCAAACTGGATCCCCAGAAGGTGACAAGCTACTTCTCCCTTTAAGATTCTAGAGGCCCGGGGCAGCTAGGTGGTGCAGTGGATAGAGCACCAGCCCTGAAGTCAGAAGGACCTGAGTTCAAATCTGATCTCAGACACTTAACATTCCCTAGCTGTGTGACCCTGGGCAAGTCACTTAACCCCAATTGCCTCAGCAAAAAAAAAAAAAAATCTAGAGGTAATCCTGAGAGTTTGTGGCTCCTAATACATGAGCCTCCATCCAGTGTGCTCTCTTATTATGATTAATCAATTAACACCTTAATATTAGTTAATAAGTAATGCTAACTTCTACAAATAGATATTTGTGAGAGTTTGTGGCTCCTAATACATAAGCCTCCATCCTATTTGTTCTCTTACCATGATTAATCAATTAATATCTTAATATCAGGTAACAAGTAACACTAACTTTTACAAATAGATATTTACTGAGAAAGAATAACAAGCATTAAAGTGCAATACCCCGCCCCCTAAAAAAGGAATTGTATTCTTCTCTCTGTAACCCAATTATCCCTAGAAGATAGAAATCTTAAACAAAATTATTACTAGAAAACACTCCGTTCCCCTACATTGGGGGAGAGCAAGCAGATTATTTCCTAGTCCTCAGAATCATTTCTTTTTTCTCTTCAAGAAGTGCCCACCTAGTTCACTTTGGGGTATGGCACAGCTGATAGACAAACCACTATGGTGCTCAGGTGGATTAAGCTGGACACTCCTAAGAATGGTTGCACGGTCTTTTCACCAGATTCGGTTATTTTAGTCTTTGGTTCTTAGACTCCAGTTGTTGGTGGGATTTTAACGACTTTAATAGATCTTCTGGTTTCACTGTTCAAATAGGTATGGGATAATACGTACCAGAAACAGAAGTGTCATGTGATCATGGAAACATGGTAGCTGGGAGGAGATATAAGACATCTGAAGCTACTGCCCTTCCCCTTACCTTGAGGCTTTCCTCCGTTTTATAAAGCATTTGAGGATGTTTAGAGCACAACCATCACTGAGAGCCTTCTCTGAACAGATATACTACATATTAATGCTGTTATTATAATTGACACTGTATTGTTTGGCTGATTGAAAGATCCTAGACTGACTGAATATTAGGATTTTAGATTTAGAAATCTAAGGGATGTTAAAAATCATACAATCCAAACTTTCATCTTACTGATTAGAAAATAGAGACCCAGAAAGATTAAATTATTTGCCCCAAATGATACAGGAATTAGATGACAGAGATGAGATTTGCCCCAAATGATACAGGAATTAGATGACAGAGATGAGATTTGAATACAGGACCTCTAACTCCCAATCCAGTCACTATTCTGTTGCCTCAGGAAGAACAAGAGATGGCATGAATGTCACAGCAAGAACAAATTCATTGCTGAGCCCTAAGATGAGCTTGTCCTAAACTAGCTCTAGAGACTTTGAATAATAGAGGTAGATTCTTCAGTTTTATGCATTCTAACTCTAGTTATCTTTATTTTAAAAGTTGGATGCCTTTTTTAATATGGCATTCACTTTTGATTGTATCCTTCCTCCCACAACTAGCCCTGCTTGCTCACAAAAATTTTAAGAAAGCAATTTAGCAGAACCAACCAGCATAACAAGTTCCTGGCAATATGTGTATATGCATGCATGTGTGTGTGAATGTGTATACGTGCACACATACACATGTATATACTATTCCATAACCTAGAAGGAAATGCATTTTTCTCAATGCTTTTCGGGACCAAGTCTGTTCTTTATAATTCTACAAAATGGCTGTTTCCTTTTCAAAATTTTATTTTTCTTGTTATCTTTTGTTTTAAAAAACCATCTTCATTTCTGAATGAATTCCTTTCCTTTTTTAGTGAGTTATCCTTTATAACAGATTTTAAAAAGAGGAAAAAAAGTTCAGCAAAATCAATCAATATATTAATTGTACCTGATAGCATATAAAATATACCCATGGCAGCCAACTCTAGAAAAAAGAGAAGAATATACATTTTCTCAACTCTTCTCCTGGGCTGTTTGGACACAATAATTGCAGAGGATTCAGTGTCATTGTTTTTTCATTCTTTTCCTTTATATTATTGTAGTCACCATGATCATTGTTTTTCTGTGTTTACTTTGTTTTCGTGAATAAAGTCATATGTCTTTTCATACTTCTTTGTTTGGACTTTACATAGCAATTTGTGCTTCTTGTATGCATTTAATAGTACATTATTTTGTGTTATAGTTATTTGTGTTGGATCTACCTTAATGAAGTTTAGTAAGGCCCCATGCTTTTCTCTCTTTCTTTCCACCATATTTTTATTTATTTTAATTTGATTTAATGACTTTTTGTCCCATCAAATTCCTTTTCTAATTTCTCTACTTCTTCTCCTCTCCTACCCAGCAAACTACCCCTTAAATCAAAGACTTAAAAGGAAAAAAAAGCAATTTAATTTGCTTCCTCATCAAACATAAAAAATAGCAAAAGAGAGAAATGTTATGAGTTACTAAGTAAAAGCATCCAATCAAAAATTTATCAAATCCTATTCCAATGAGTGTCTCTTTGTGTCAGTTACCTCTCCAACTAGAGTATAAATTACTTGAGGACAAAGTGCAGTTTTTACAATTTTTCTGTATCTCCTTAGTGCAAACATTCAGTAAATACTGGCTTTTTAAAAAGCCAGTATTTGGACTGAGTTGACTATCATCAAGGTCTGCTGATAACGTGTCTTTTCTCTTTCAAACAGGCTGCATATGAACAGTTGATCTGAGATGGCAGGTTTCAGACAGGTAAGCAAATAATCTTTTTGGGTTCTAGGACAAAATAGTGAGGAAAATTATACAAAACCAGGTGAAATCCATTCTCAAAACAAGGGGAAAAGAAATGCAGTATCATCTGAATAGAATCAGTGGGGTCAGTCCATAGTCCTCTTTTTTTTTCCAAGTACCATTTAGTACCTGCTTTTCAAGGTTGTTATGAGGCTCAAGTTAAGATAAGGGTAGAAAAGTTTTGCAAATTATAAAGCAGAATTGGCCAATTGCTATTGTTTTTATTATTGTCACCCATTCCTATCTAGAACGTGAAGGTTAGTCCTTGGGATAAGTCAATTTTAGAAAAAACCCTACTCTATACAAGCAAGGAGTAAATATATAACATTTCATCTCAAGAGATTCATTTGCTATGAGTTAGACACTGTACCAGATGTCAAGGATATAAAGACAAAAATGAAGCAGTCCTTCACTGAGGGAAACAACATGTATAGACATATGTATACACAAAATATATGAAAAGTAGATTTAAAGTGATTTTGTGGGGAGGGCACTGGCACCTGGGGGGGGGGAGATAGGAAAAGCTTCATGTAGAAGGTATCAGAGGAAATGTAAATAACTTGATATGAAGTTTAGATAAACTCATAAAGGTGTCTTAAGGCACAAAGCATATTCAACAATCTACATGTTTATTTGGGCATATGTCTCATCTCCCTTATTAGCATGTGAATTCTTTGAAGGTAGTAATTATCTTCTGTTTTTCCCTGACCCCACAGGAATCATCATAAAACCTTGTGCACAATAGATACTCCAGAGATATTTGTGGAATGAATGAATGTCAGACCCATGGAAGATAATTGAGATAAAAGCTAAAAACATATGGAAAACCAAGTTAGGCAAGGATTGTATTCACTTTACCAAAATCTTCTTCACTCCTTAGTGAAAAAAAAAATTTACACTGATATGCCTTCAAGTGACCATCTTTTCTAGTGAATATAAGATATATTTGATTCATCATAAATTTCCAGGAATTTCTCTATTGCAGAAAGAACCCCCTAGAGAGCCTTGTTAAATGTCACTAGATTTGGGAAGAGATCAGGAATTTCCAAGCTAACAGCTGAGTTCTTTCCCTAAACATTGCTACTCTACCATCTGCCAGGGATCTCCAGAAGGATGGAATTCGGCATAGAAAAAGACCAAAGTCAGAATAATCTGATTTTAGTTCTGATCTTGCCTCTATCTAGAAGATCTTGGGTATGACTCAGATCTGTTTCATTTTCTTTCTTCTGTAAAATGAGTTAGTTGGTTGGATTAAATGACATATAAGATGTCTTCTAGCTCTGATATCTTATGATCCCATGATTTTTCAGATGTGATCTTTGTGTATCAAGGACCCTATATAGGACTATATATCTAAAGCTGGAAGAGACCTGTCAGTCACTTTGGTCCAGCTCCCTCGTTTTACAAATGAGGAAACTAAGACCTAGGAGAGCTGAATGATTTGCCCAGACAGTGTTAGATGAGTTTTGACAACAGGCCCTCTGACTCCATGTATGATATGATTCCGTGAACACATGCTGTGAAATTAGATAGAACTAAAGTTGCAATCAATACTGGAGATAATCCACAGATTATTCATGATCCCTAAGTTTCCCCCTTCACCCTAATGAATGAAAAAAAATTGTATAACTGAAAATCTTTTCAATTCCAAGTATGCCCAGAAGAAAAACATTACTTAATTGGAAATTATTTGATTGATAGAAGATTCTGCAGCAGTCCACTGTATGAGAGCTTAGGACAAGATTTTTGACTCGTTAATAGCCCCCAGCTATGACTGGGTTCTTCTCTTTTCCTACATACAGAATGGAGACTCACCTTTACCTACCTCAGACATTGAGGGTCAGGCTGTACCTTCAATCTGGGCAATGCTTAGATTCAATAACCAGCTTTTCTGAATTCTTGCAAATTGATATTTCCTCAGATAAGACCATTCTTTCTAATTCAAGCTGCTATCATCTCCTTTCCCTTTATTTTTATTTTTTACAATTTATTTGTTTATTTGTTTATTTTAACACACTATTGCTTTATGAATCATGCTGGGAGAGAAAAATCAGATCAAAGGCAAAAAACATGAGAGAGAGGAAAAAAAACAGAAAAAATAAGTGAACAAAGCATTGTGGAATTTACATTTTTCTGGATGCAGATGGCATTTTCTGTGCAAATCTCCTTTCCCTTTATATCCCTTTCCCTATCACCCCCAAGTTTTGAGCAAAGTTATTGTCCTTTAGATCAGGAGAGTTTCCTGAAGGGAGATTCTACCACCAGTCCACAGTTAATGGCCTTCACAATTAACTGAAATGTTATCAATCTTTGAAAAACTGTGAAGGGAGTTGATACGATAGAGATCCCATCTCTTGGGGTATACACAAAAAGAGAAACAAGGAAACCCACAGAAGGGACAAGTGTCAGGTTTTGACAAAGAACTAGATCACAGAATCTCGAGATCAGAAGATACCTTCTAACTGTACCTGAATTAGAAATTCTTCTACAGCACAGCAGAAAGGAGATTTAATCTCAACTTCAAAAGAAGTTTCTAGGAAAGTTCCTCATAGATCTGGTCCTCAATATCATGTTATTAACATTTTCATCAGTAACTTAGTCTCACATTTGCAGATGACACCAAAATGGGAAGAACACAATATACTGGCTATCAAAAAAAGGACTCCTAAAATTTCTTGACAGGCTAGAATGTTGGGTCAAATATAATAAGACAAAATTGAACAGAAAAAAGTTAAGGTCCTTTTCACATTTGGCTCAAATAAGGACAGTATGGAGGAGATATAAATCAAATAACATAGCTCAAAAACATCTAGGGGTTTTCATAGGTTACCAGTTTCAAGTGAGTTCTAGCCTGTGTTCTAGCATCAGGATAAAAAGCCTACATGAAGAAAATCCTACTTTCCAGAATAAGGGATATCATAGTCCAATTGATCTGCATTGATCAGACCACATTTATTATCTTATATTCTGTTCTTACTGATATTTTAAGGACATCAACAAGCTGGCCTAGTGGTATTGTGGATAGAGTTAAGGACTTAAATTGAGGAAGATCTTGGTTCAACTTAAGAGAATTACTTGTTATGTGAACCTGGAAAGCCACTAAACTTCCCCAACCTCAATTACCTCTACATAATGGGGACAATAATAATAGCTATTTTACAATGATGTTGTGAGGCTCAAATGAAATAATATATGCAAAGGGTTTTGCAAACTTTAAAGTACTATACAAATATAAACAATTGTTATTACTTTTTTTGGGGGGGGAGATCCGTGATTTCATGGATGTAGGGAACTTCCAGTGAGAAAATACCCTCTCTCAATGCAGATCAGTAACCATTCTATAACAAATTTTGAGTTGCCATGGATGATGAGAAGTAATTTGCTCCATTTCACACAGCTAGACTATGGAAATTACATTTTAGGGAAATTTGTTGGAGGAACTGGGGATGTTTAACCTAGAGAAAAGACTTTGTGAGAGAGGAGACATCCATGTCACTTCCCATCAATCTTTGCACCATGATGAGACTAAGTACTCCTTTCTTGGAAGAGGAATATACTATAGAAATAGATGAGTAGATATTTGGTCATTTGAGGAAGAAAGCATTAAAAGTTGGAGGAATTAGGAAAAATTGTAAGAAAGAAGAAACAATTGAGTTGAACCTTAGAAGAAAATAAGAATTATGAAGATTAGAGTTACTGAGGAAGTGCATTCCAGGAAACAAGACTGGGGATTCCAACTCATAAAACAAATTTAACTGGAAAGAAAGGAAGTCTGCTCCAGTTGAATGTGGCTTGTTTTGAGACAAGGAGTGTTCTATACTCCAAAGAATCAGTGTCAGTACCCAAGCAACTATTTGGGAAGAGATGGGGTGAAGGAAGTAGTAGGTAGGAGGAATGATAGTAGGGAAAATCAGGCCCATAGAGGAGAGAAGGACCCTGAGAAGTAAAACAAGGGAAATGAGGCCAGTAAACTAGAGGATTACCAAAAGGAGGAATCACATTCTCTCAAATTAGCACTCTTGGGTCACCTTGCCCTCCTTACCTTTTTGTCAGAAAAGGGGGGTCAATTTAATGTATGGAGGTATGAGAAGGAATGTTGAGGTCAACGAACAGGTAGTTCCTGTTTGGAAACTAACGTGTATAAAAGAGAATAATATGAGATAAGCATAAAAAGGTCATCCTACTACTCAAGCAGTTGTTCATCCCTTTTTTCAACTTCTTGCTCCCATTCTAGCTAAAAATACGTTTTTATGCAGAATTGTTATTTTTATTATATTAACTCAGTCTAGTCATGAACAATTCATATTTTTCCAAATGTTTAAATCTGACTTTATTTGTATGAGAATAGTTTTTTTTCACTAGAAATGATTGAACGTTTCTTATTTCATTAAAGATTCATAGCTTCCCTTAAAAGATGATGCTCTGTTTTACTGGGTAGTTCATTCTTGGTTGTAAACCTAGGTCCTTTGCCTTCCAGAATATAAAATTCCAGGCTCTTTGATCCTTTATCATAAAAGTTGCCAGATCCTGAGTAATCCTGACTGTTATTTCTTGCTATTTGAGTTTTTTGGTCTGGCAGTTTGCAGTATTTAAAAAAGACATTTTTAATGCTCAGCATTCCTTGTCAGCATTAACTTATTCTGAGCTTTAATACTTTTTTCAAAATTCAATTTTTATTTTTATTTTCAATTGGGCTTTAGTACTCTTGACATTATTTGCTCAGGACTGTGCAAGAATCATTCTTATTCAACAATTATTTAATGAAGGCTTACCGTGTACAAATCATTTCTTTATATTATAGTTATTTGTATACATATCATTTTCCCACACCACGCATCTTTGATGATGTATTGATTATATGTTTATTAAGTTTTCTATTTCTTCCAGTGCTTAATATGGTAGATCCTTTATGTTAGAGATAAAAGGAAGATCAAATAATGAATAGGACTAGGACTTGGGGTGGATGATTGATAGAAAAAAAAGCTACAAAATGTATATTGAATTCTAAAGTGAATTTAATTTGCAAATGTTGAAGGTGCTTTAAAGAATTACGAGACTGAGTCGTGGCCATCAAATAGCTTACAGATTAATTGGAAAAACAAAATATAAATTTATCAGAAAATAATTGGCAATTAAAGGCAGTGTATGTTAATAGCAGTTATTATTCTCTCTCAAAGGAGAGAAACACCACTGTGCAATGGGATGTGGCCCCTCAGGAGATTCATGAAGAAAGTGAGATTTCAGGTAGGGCTTGCAGTATGAGTAGGATTTATACTTGTTCACTTTGATTATCACTTCTTCCTTTCTAGGGTGATCATGTGTGGGTGGATTTGTCCTCCAATGTCCCCATTGGTGCAGTTGTGAAGAATAACACCAATCCTAATAAAATCTTGGTAGAAGATGATGAGGGAAAGGTAAGACTCTCCTATCATTGATTATTGTCAGAAGGAAACCTTCTTGACCCAGGGATTCTTACCACACTTGATGAGGTTTCTTCTGCTTAAAACTAAGATGTCTAAGACAGAGATCTTCTACCATGAAGAGTACTCTTCTAAGACATTGGTTCCAAACACCAATAAAGAAGATGATAAAGGCTAAAATAAAGGCTGAGAGAGAAAAAATTATAATGATAACATCTTTAATGCATATATTTTTAAATTTAAAAAAAATGAATGGATGGTAATTGAAAACAAAGGGGGCAGGGGGATGGCTCACTACATGGAGTGCTGGATCTGGAGTTAGGAAGACTTGGATTCAGATTTAGCCTTGGATATTTGCTAGTTGTGTGACCCTAAGCAAATCATCTAATTTCTGTCTTAATCCACTGGAGAAGGAAATGACAAGAATCTTTGCCGAGAAAACTCCATGGACAGTTTCGGCATACTATGGTCCACAGGATCATAAAGATTCTGACACAACCAAATGACTAAACAACAAAATTGAAAATTAATCCTGAATATGGCTTTGAAAGAATAGTTTTCTTTTGGCATACTTCTGGAAATCAAGGGGTTAGGAAAAGAATGTTAGGAGAAGGACTTGAGAGAGAAGACATGAGAGAATAGAACATGACAGAGAAAATAAAGGTATGAATGGGAGAAAACAAGGTGTTTTAAGGAAATTGTGATTAAGTGAAGGAAAAAAATAAGATCATATGAAGAAAAAAGAAATTCTGAGGAAGGAAGAAGGAAAAAATACGAGGAGAAAGAAAAGAAGGGGAAAAGAAGATGAAGAGAAAGATGAGGATGTAGGAAGGAAAACTATGGGGAAAAATAAGATGAGGGATAGAGAAATGGGGAGGTGAAGTATGGTATGAAGATGGCCAAAAGTAAGGGGAGAAGGAAAATTGGGGAGGGGGATGAGAAAAAGTTAGATACTTTGGATGGTTTAGGGGAGGTAAAAGAGAGAAACAATAGGAAGGCAAAGAAAATTAAGAAGTGAGAAGGCAAAGAAGGACTTGTAGGGAAGAAATGAAGTGGGAATGGAAAATATGAGGAAGAAGTTGTGAGTGGAAAGGAAGAAGATATAAAGGAGGGTCTAAATGAAGAAAAAATTAAAAGAAGCTAAGGGGGACATGATAGCATAAAAGGAGATGAGATAGGGTATGAGGGTAAGGAAGAAGGTGAAGTGGAAAAGGACGTGAACTAACCATGGCCAGACATTTCATACAATTATTTGGCTGACAACACATGACAGCATCATGATCCATAGGGCCCAGCCAAGGCTTAAACACAACACTGGCTCCTGGATAGCATCAGTTTTATTCACTCTGGTCTTTCTAGCAGTGGTTGAGGCAGGGCTCCAGTAGGAATAGGCTTTGTGACAATCTACAGGAAGGAAGAAAAGGATGATATAATCAGCCCTAAATGTGTGCTGTTCTCTCTCTATCAGAACTCACCTCCTCCCCCAGGCACTGCCCCTATTCTAACAGTGAAATCTGATGTCATTCCAGAGTTGAATAGCCCCAGGATCAAATGTTTAAAAGTTTTCTTAAATGATTTTAGAAAGGTGATTATAACTTAGGACTGGTTTTCCAGAGGTTTAGAGCATGGTAGTTAATAATTCCAAAGTCATGGGTATAATTCCTGCACAGACCAGGATATATTTGTGAAAGAACTTATTTCTGCTCCTCTGGACAAACTGACTCCTAATCCCAGGTTGTCCCCTGCTAATTCCTGTTTGCCTTTAACCACAGGAAGAATAGGCAAAAAAAATCTGGCTAAGTCAGGACAAATTCATTCCTACTCCTAGGAAAACAATGGGTCATTCCTATGATTTCCATGGGTAGAAAGCACTTCACTAAGAAAATTCTAACCTCCCATTCCATGATTCCCATCCACAGGAGCTCTGGATTGATGCTCGGGACTTCAAATGCCTCCAGCTCATGCACCCCAGTTCAGCTCAAGGGGTAGAAGACATGATCCTCCTGGGGGACTTGAATGAAGCTGGAATGGTGCACAACCTTCTCATCCGCTACCAGGAGCACAAAATCTATGTGAGGCTCAAGGACTTGACCCCCATGCAATGTTAGCCCTTGAAAGTTCAGGAAGGATGTGGAATGGAAATGCGTTTATTGCATGCTTACTCTGTACCAAGCACTGTACTGAGTGCTGTGGATATAAATAGAAGAGTAAGATACTCCCTGATGTCTCATACAACACATAAAAGAGCCTTTCATTCATGGCCAAGGAAGAGGCCAAATAGTACTTGAGTTCCAGCAAAGAAAGCATCAGGACAAAAGACAAAGTCCTGAGCATGGAGACTGAAGGTCCCCAATCAAGAGGCATCCAAAGATCAGATGGTAGCTGACCTCTGAGATCCCTCCAGCAGAGGAGAGGAGATATTTCTTAATCCCTGTGTGCTTCTCTCCTTTCTCTAAATGGAATGGGCACTTACTCCCTAAGGGCTACTTCTAGAGCTCTGCCTTTGGATGAAAGAGCTCACGGTTTCTGTTGTCTTTATTTACTGGGTAGAACTTTTTCCCTGGCCCTACCCTTGGACATAGAGAAGGTCCCACTCTGGCATGTGTCCTGTGAACAGATTGCTAAATAAAAAAATTTATTCATCTTCCTATTAAGGCAAATCACTTCTGACAACTATTCTGCACTGCTGCCTAATTATGTAATTCTAAAATTGTGACTTTATATGACCACTAAGTAATTGATTTCAGGGGTTTGAGAAGGTTTGATGAATGTTTCAAACTTTTCTGGTCTACAACCTGATATCTAAATTAAGCTTCATCTCTTTAGCTTAAGGTTTTGTTCTTTGTTAAAATAAATGAAACGATCACATTCTGATCTATTAATAGTTACTGGGGCCTTAATATGAATGAAAGAGCTGAGAAACAAGTTGGGATAGGAGGGTGTGAGGGGCTTGTGGTTGTGGGGAGGAGATAAGGGAAGCTGGCTGAGGAAACAGACCATGAGAGAGAGAAACTAGGACACTCAAAGGCAAACCACCAGTTTCTCATTTTTCCCAGTGAAGAATACTAAGTCCGCTCTAGGGAGTACATCTATCACACAATAGCTGGACTGGCTCCCTATAGCAGGCTTCCATTGCCGAGAACAATTTCAGTACCAATGTATGTTGAAATCATAATAGCTTCTCAATGTCTGTCTCTTCTGGAAGTTCATGCTATTATGGCAGGAAAGCGGGCTGACAAGCACTCCTTAGAACAAAAGAAACGAACAAATAGAGCAGCATTTTCCCTGCCATTACCTCTTCTTTTTGTCCCTTTTTTCTCTACCTTTGTTCCTCTCATCCCTTTTGGTTTGCCAGTCTAGTTCCCCTGCCTAAGCAGAACACTAGTGGGAGTTATCTCAGCCCTCACTTTCGTGTCCATGGTCCACAGATACCTCACAATTCCCTTTTCATGTCCACAGACTTACACAGGTGCGATCTTGGTGGCTGTGAATCCCTATCAGGTGCTACCCATCTACTCTATGGACCAGATCCAGCTGTACTACAACCGCCGGGTAGGGGAACTTCCCCCTCATGTCTTTGCCATCGCAGACAACTGCTACTTCAGTATGAAGAAAAACAAGAGAGACCAGTGTTGCATTATCAGGTATCATGGAACCATTGGACTTCCATTTACACAACGGAGACATAGAGGGTCACAGGGCAAAGAACTCCAGTGTCAGCCTTGGGAGGATGGGAAGTGAAGAAAATCTCTAAAAATTTCAGAGAATCTCATTTACAGAGGGACCTTAGCAGCCATATAGTCCAAAACATGTTGGAACTAAAAAGTCCTCTAAAACATACCTATTCTTTGCTTGGAGACTGGAAACAAGGTTTCCACTGTCCCCAAAGACAGCTCATTTCACTTTTATTCAAAAGCTCTTAACGTTGGGAAGGGTTCTATATTCCCAGTTGGATTAAGCCTATATTTTTTTCCTAGTAACTTTCACTCATTGCCTCTAATTTTGGCCCCCGTGGCCAAGCAAAACAAATGTGTTCCCTTGTCCATGACAATTCTTCAAAGACTTGAAGATAGTTACCCAATCCTACTTAATTCTTCTCTTCTCTGGGCTAAATATCCTCAGTTCCTTATATTAGGATGAATTCAAGCTGTTTCACCATTCCCATTGCCCTTCTCAGGTCATTGGAGTTAATCAATATCTGCCTAGAAATGTAAAATTCAGACCCAAGTACACTTCTCTATGTATAGTCTGACCAGGGTAGAATAGGAAAGCCCTATTACTAATTATTTTTTTTATTTCTGGATGACATTACTCCCTTAATACAATCTCATTTGCGTTTGCTTTCTTGGCTGCATTTCATAGCATTGACTGACAATGAGCTTTTGGGCTGCTAAAATTTCTAGATCTTTTTCAGATGAACTTCTGTTTAACCATATTTTTCCCCCATCATATTCTTATAAAGCTGATTTTTTAAAACTCAAGTGTAAAATTTTGTCTTTATCTCTTGTCCTAATGTGCTATAGCTGATGCCTGAAAGTCAATCATTATTGTTACTTTCTCATGTCTTAGAGACTTTTCATCTCCAAGAATCCTCATGCAAATACCATATGCCCTTATAGTATTATAAAAAAGAAAGGTTGGCTTCATGTTCAAGGATACACTAATTATACAGTGATATAGGAACATCATCTGGGACTCGAAATATTATTTATGATTGAGAAAAAACATAGAAGGAATTTAAATTCCAGTATTTGAAAACTGATCAAACTATGGTGTATTGATATATGGAATACTATGATACAATTTACAACAAATAATACTAGGAATATAAAGAAATACAAAAAGGTATATGAAATCATTCAAGGTAAAGGAAGCAGGACCAGAGAGAGTTTGCACAATGCTTATGATAGCATAAAAAATAAATGCAAATATAAGGTTGAATGAGCCTTTGTTCGTTTAATTAACAGAAATACAGAGGTGTATTTAGGTCTGAATTTTACATTTCTAGGAGGATATTTTAAAGATGGAGGAATTGAGGAACAGAGAGGTTATATGGTTTTATCAGGGTCACAACTAGCACCTATCTAACAATCCAAATTTGAAATCAGATTTTCCAGGCTCCAGACCCAGTTCTCTATCCACTGTACCACCTAGATGCTTTTATATTTGAAAGTAATTTGTCACAAAGCAATTCTAAGTGAGAGATGGCTGTGAATACCTGGGAGAGTCAAGAAAGACCTAATTTAACAGGTGGCTCCTGAACTATGTTCGGAAGTAAGCTGGGAACTCTCAGCAATGACAAGGAGAAGGGAGGACATTCCAGATACAGAGCCTATAGAAAAGTACACAGATGAGTGATGGGATTTAAGGTGTGGGCAACAACAAGGACAGTTTGTATAAAGCATATGTAAGAGAAGGGCTTTAGTTCAAAATAAATTACCTTTCTAAAATAACATAAAAATAGATGACTAAGATTTATACATGTGCCAGGCACTCGGCTAAGCTCTTTTTAACTACTATTTCATTTGATCCTTCTAAAATCCCCAGGAAATAGGTGGTATTATTACCCCATTTTACAAATGAGGAAACTGAGGCAGAGAGAGGTTAGTAAGTGTCAGAATCCGTATTTGAACACATTTTCCTGACTCCAAGTTCAGCACCATTAGCTGCTAAATTGTGCTAAACATGACATCACAAAATAGAACACAGAAGTATCTTGTGGCATTTAAAAACTTTAGGATATATGATTTTTGGGTAATTAATCATTTTATTGGCAATGCCAGTATTTTAGTAAAAGAAGTCAGTGGCAATCTCGAATGTGAAAGATAATCATGGTGGCTGGCTCACAGTTTATATTCCCATGGAAGAGGGGTATTCCTCAGATTGGCACCAACTCTGATTGTCTAACAATTAATGAGAGAGAATGAATTATTACAATGAAGAGGGTGGACTTATTCTAATTCTTATGTCATTTGCTTCTAAATTGCCCCAAGTTAATTCAAAGAATTTTCCCCACCCAAACCTGAGTAAAAGATTGGATGGGCTCTAAGACTGAGGAAAACAAATTCAGTCTCATCATCAATTATGTCCTTCAAGAGATTGAACTTTGGAATGAAGACTACAGATAGGGGGGAATTCTGGATCTCTCCAAATCATTAATTATTAATAATCATTTCTCTCAGTTTGCATGTCTTAGGGCCAATTGTAGACTTGTTAAAAATGGAAGTGGGAAAGTCTAAACTCATCTCTTCCTGTTTTGGAGAAGTCATTTTGATTCCCTGGGATCTAGTTTCTTGGAAGAGGAGAGAAGTCAGAGAAAAGGTTTTTTCTGTTAGTAGTCCAGTACCAAGGTTTTCAAATATTTGTTGATTGATGGAGGGAAGAATAGTGGAGGAAAAAGAAAGGGAAAGGAAGAAAGAAATAATGTGGAGACTGAGTGTAAAGTAGGAGGAAGAAGGCAGGAAACTCATAGGAAGGGAGACAGAGGACTACCCTTGCTCTAAGCACATTTCTGAATTCTACACATGCCCAACATGGTGCCTTGGTAAGTGTTCAATAAATATTGATTTCTTTTATTCTGATTTTGTGCTCATAAAAGTCAGAAAAATCTATATGTTTTAAATCTTTTTTTAAGTCCCTGACCCACTCTACAATGATGAGTACAAAAGACCACCAACAAGCATCTATTAAGCATTTATTTTTTCAACTAAAACCATTAAAAATTAATTTTTAAAAATTATTTACTGATTAAAAAAACATTGTCTTTCCCAGTAATTCTCTCTCAAGCCTTCAATCAAAGTTTTCTTCTCAAGAAAGAAGTATAGCCAACAAAACAAATAGACACACTGGCTGTCTTTGACAACATGTTCCACACCTCTAATTCACCACTTTTTCACTAAGGTTACATGGGAATCTGTTAGTCACTGCATTTATCAGAACTCTGATTATTTCAATATTAAATGAATGTTCATTGTGTACCTACTATGTGCAGGAGAGAGAGAGAGAGAGAGAGAGAGAGAGAGAGAGAGAGAGAGAGAGAGAGAGAGAGAGAGTTTAGAGTTATACTTTATTTGCAGAGTTCATCAATTTTCTCTCTGCAAGTGGATCGCATTTTTTCATCATGACTTCTTTGGAATTTGCATTGATCAGAGTAGCTGCCTTTCATAGTTGATCATCATTACAGCATTGCTGTTATTGTGCACAATAACCTCCTAGTTCTTCTCACTTCACTATGCATCAATTTATATAGGAATATATAAATTCTTTTCTTCTGAATTTTGTTTCTTCTGAAGCCATCCCCTCATTATTTCCCATAGCATAAACTCTTTCAACCATCCCCCAGGCTATGGGAGATTTCCAATTATTTGACACCATGAAAGAAGTGTCTATAAATATTTTGGTACATATAGGTCTTTCCCCCATTTTCTTTGATCTCTTTGGGATACAGAACTAGTAATAGTATTGATGGAGCAAAAGGTATTCATCCCTGATGGACCTCAGAGTCATGGGTGATAGGAGCTAGAAAAAACCCCAGAGGCCATCTAGTTCATTTTATAGATGAAAACCTGAAACCCTCAAGTTTCCTTTGAGCTCCTTAAAGCTCTCCTGCTTTAATGGATATGAAAGTTATTTGACCACCATAAAAGCACTCTACCAGTGATTATTGTCAGTCAGCCAATAAACATTTATTAAGTTCCTCCTATGTGTCAGGATCTGTGTTGTGCTATGAAACAGATGCCAGAATCTGGAACTATGCTCAAAAAGTTATCAAACTGTGCATACCCTTTGACCCAGCAGTGTTTCTACTGGGCCTATATCCCAAAGAGATTTTAGAGGAGGGAAAGGGACCCACATGTGCAAGAATGTTTGTGGCAGCCCTTTTTGTAGTGGCTAGAAAGTAGAAACTGAGTGGATGCCCATCAATTGGAGAGTGGCTGAATAAATTACGGTATATGAATGTTATGGAATATTATTGTTCTGTAAGAAATGACCAGCAGGACAATTTCAGAGAGGCCTGGAGAGACTTGCATGAACTGATGCTGAGTGAAATGAGCAGAACCAGGAGATCACTATACACGGCAACAACAATATTACATGATGATCAATTCTGATGGACATGGTTCTCTTCAACGATGATGTGATTCAAACCAGTTCCTATTGTTCAGCAATGAATATAGCCATATACATCCAGAAAAAGGCCTGTGGGAACTGAGTGTGAATCACAACACAGCATTTTAACGCTTTCTGTGAATATTTCCATGCATTTTGTTTTCCTTATTAGGTTGTTTTTTTTTTCTCTCTTTCTAGATCTGATGTTTCTTGTGCACTATAACTGGATAGATATGTATACATATATTGGATTTGTCATTAATTTAACATATTTAGCATGTATTAGATTATCTGTCATCTAGGGGTGGAGGGTAGGGGGAAAGAGGGGAAAAGCTTGGAACAAAAAAAAGTTTTACAAAGGTCAATGTAGAAAAATCACTCTTATGTTTTGTAAATAAAAAGCTTTTAATAAAAAAATACCAAAAAAAAAAAGAAAAAGAAAAGAAAAAGAAACAGATGCCAGGCTTCTATCAGACAGGAAAAGATAATATATTACTTCATATCTTTTTTTGGGTGGGAATAGGTGATCTTTTAGACCAGCTCTAAATCCCATGGCCTTGTGTTTCTGACTTTGTGTCTGAATTTTGGTTCTTTCCAGTGGTGAGTCGGGAGCTGGGAAGACAGAGACGACCAAATTGATACTTCAATTCTTAGCCATCATCAGTGGCCAGCATTCTTCAATCGAGCAACAAGTTCTAGAAGCCAACCCTATTCTGGAAGGTAGGTGGGTCACCAGTTCTTCTTTAGAAAGTGCATTCCTCTTCTGACCATCCTTTTTCCCATCAACCAATCAATCAACAAGTATTGATTACAGGAAACTGGGACAATGAGGTAGGTGCTAAGGATAACAAAATAAAGATGAAATTGCCCCTGCTGTCAAGTTCCTTACATTCTGTTGTGGAGTGGAGGAAAAGGAGAAACAATATGTAAAGATAAATGAAATAAATACAACTTAATTCAGGGTGAGCACTGGCAGCTGGGTCAGGTGGTAGTATAAGTCAAGCTTTGAATGAAAGGGCAGATTTTAAGAAGTGGCAGCAGAGTGGAGGGAGAGCATCCAGTTATGGGAAGCAGACAAGGAAAAGGTGTAGAGAGAGGACACACGGTGTCAGGTGTGAGGAAAAGCAAGTTGTATCAGTCACATTGGATCTCAACTTAGCACTCAGGTTTAGAATTGCCTCATGCTTATTGCTGAAGCGATGTAGTTTGCACATGTGGTCTGTGGGCCACTTAAAGTCCATGAGGATTCCTCAGTGATCCAAAGTCTGCTCCTGCATTTAAACATAAGATGCTTTTTTGGGGAAGCAATTGGGGTTAAGTGACTTGTCCAAGGTCACACAGCTGGGAAGTGTTAAGTATCTGAGGCCAGATTTGAACTCAAGTCCTCCTGACTTCAGGGCTGGTGCTCTATCCACTGTGCCATCTAGATGTTTACACAATATTTGGGTGATCTCAGAAATTCCAAGGGAAAAAGAGAAATCCCAGATGAGGACCGGGAGAGCTATTTATTCTTTACTCTAAGGGACTTTTTTGTTAGAAACCTACAAATCATTGATAGATGACAGATCCATTATGCTGCTTATCCTGATGCTGCCTTAAACGATAATAATAATAGTAATGGCTAGCACTTATATAGTGTTTTAAGGCTTACAAAACTATTTACATAAGGACCCAGATGGTCCTGACAACAATCCTAGGAGGTAAGTCCTATTATCCCATTTTATAGATGAGGAAACTGAGACTTGCCCAGATCACACAACTAGCAAGTAGGAGGCAACATTCAAATTCAGGTCTTCTGGGCCCCACCTAGTTACACAGAGATCAGAAGGGGATAAATTGGACTTCCTACTGGTCATGGGGAGGAACGGCGTGCCATGCTAAGATCCCATCTCATACTCTAGTCCCATTGCTCCCTCTCCCACTCTTACCCTGCTAAGAACCTGTGGCAGCCATCTGTCTAATGGACAAGAAATCATGCTTCTTCCCCTTTTCTGACCTCTCTCCCAGCCTTTGGCAACGCCAAGACAATTCGAAATGACAACTCAAGCCGTTTTGGGAAATACATTGAACTTCACTTCAACAAAAATGGAGTGATTGAAGGAGCTCAGATAGAACATTTCCTTCTGGAGAAGTCCCGCGTCTGCCGGCAGGTAAGTCCATCTCACGTGGAAGATCATTTTGAGGGAGTCCATGGTGAACTGGGAAAGTAACTGTGGTTTGTCTTCCATGTCCCCCATCATTTCTAGCACCTCCACTGCCCTGGCACCCAGACCTCCCCTCCTGGATCAGACCCCTTTCTCCAGCTCTTTTCCTCCCTGACTCAAAACTAATTTATCTTGTGCCCAAACCAAAATTAATTGTTGGCAAGGTAGGCGGCTGTCTAGGGCACACTACGCAAGGAGAAGCAGTCAGAGACACTTTGTATTTTACTTTTTATAAACTCACATATCTTAAATGCCAGAAAATTTATTCTACATGCCAAATGACAGTTTTGTGGGTTGGGTGGCAACAAAGATTCTGAACCTCTCATTCAAGAACAGAAATTTGCAGGGTTTGTGTGTGTCATGCAAATACTTCATTCTGTTTCTATTTTGTTACCCAAAGTCTCATGACCCAGCACTCAGCTCCAAGACAAGAGTTTTTTAGATAGCAGTAGTGACTGCTAATGTGTTAGTGGTTATATTAACCTTCCCAGGCAAGAATGAGTTTTGTCTTTTATTTCAGTGAACAGATATGAGTTTTCCCTCCACACAGAGATAGATAGATCATGGACCTCAAGATCATACCTTATGAGGAGAGGTTGAAGAAAATGGAGATATCCCAGAAAGAAATGATTTAGAAAGAGACATGAGAATCATATTGAAGGATTTAAAATATTGTCATGATGTGAAACAAGACTGGATTTGTCCTGGTATATTGTAGAAGAGATTCTTGTTCATACATGGCTACAACTCAGTGGAAGTCAGATTCAATGATTCTTTGATTCTGTGAAAAAGCCATAATGTATATGTGTTTCTTTCCTTCCTTCCTTCCTTCCTTCCTTCCTTCCTTCCTTCCTTCCTTCCTTCCTTCCTTCCTTCCTTCCTTCCTTCCTTTTTTCCTTTCTTCCTTCCTTCCTTTCTTTCTTCCTATCTTTCTTTGTCTGTCTGTTTTTCTTTCTTTCTTTCTTTTCTTCTTCTCTCCTCTTTCTCTGTTTCTTTATTTTTCTTCTTCCCTCCCTCTTTCCCTACTTCTCTCCTCCTCCTTCCTATTTTCCTTTCTTCCTTTCTCCCTTCCTTCCTTTCTTCTCTCCCCTTCCTTCCTTCCCTCCTTCTTTCCTTTTATTATTATTAATTATATAATATAATAATAATATTATTAATAATAATAATAATCCATTATTTTTAAAAGTTATCATGTTCCAGTTTTGGATTGTATATGTAAGTTTTGAGGTTAGTGTCAGAAAGGGCAACTTCACCTGAATAATGTTCACTTACCACATTCTATCAGAGGGAAAATCTTCTTTTGGATAGATCGTAGGTCTGCTCCAATGTGACAGTCCTTTCAACATTTTTACACATCTACAAATTATCCAAACATGACTATGTGCAACCAGCACTCCAGAAGACTGATGAAGCTTGCTGCCCACTTCATGACAGAAGGAATGAACTCAAAATGCAGAATGAAACAGACACTTTTGGAAATGAGCAATGCAGAAATTTATTTTGTCTAACTGTGCAGTTTATTACAAGGATTTTATTATTGAGAGACTGCAGAAGGGAGAAAAAATAAATGCTTGTTAGCTGAAAATTAAAGTTAAAAACATTCTCGTGTTCTCGCCATTAAGTTCTAGCAATAAATCATCTTTCTCTGGCATTGTTCTCTTCCCAGGCTCCAGAAGAGAGGAACTACCACATCTTTTACTGCATGTTAATGGGGATGAATGAGGACCAAAAGAAGCTACTGAGTTTGGGGACAGTCTCAGAATACAACTACCTCACTATGGTAAGGAACACTACTCTCGAGCTGTCTTTCTATCACCCCCCACCATCTTTACCATTCCCATCACTCTCTTTACCCTCTTATCCAAGTTTCTAAAGGGCTTGATTTAAGTGGAAAGAAGATCTCTCTGTCAAAGCAAAAAGCCATCCAGAAAAAGAAGGGCTCTAGCTCTTTTTGATTAATTATCACATAGAACCTAAACCCCATCAGCCCAGAGGAGACAACATATGCCCAAACTGAGCTGTAGCTGGGGTGGGCTTTGATTCAGAGAGCTAATATTTAGAGGGTGATAGCAAGTTGAAGTCCTTCAGCAATTTAGAAACAACTGAGTTTGGTACTTCCTTAGCAAGAATAATTAGAAAAATCTCAGATGGTAAATTATCCACCAAATTAATATATTCTTTTGTCTCATACTAACATCCACCATCTCCCAGTCCTTGTTAAGCTGAAAAATATTGTATCATGGAGATGACATTGTGTTGTTATCTAAAAGTGTCACAAGCGTGTGGGGAAGGGCACTGTGGACAATCAAGGACTATGTGATGCTCATTCCTTGTTCTCCTACTTCCCTAGGGGCACTGCACATCCTGTGAGGGTCGCGATGATGTCAAGGATTATGCCTCCCTTCGCTCTGCCATGAAGGTTCTTATGTTCTCTGATTCTGAAAACTGGGACATTAGCAAATTGCTGGCAGCTATTCTTCACCTGGGTAATGTGGAGTTTTCAGGTAAGTCTGGTTCTTCTTGAATCTAGTGGCACAGTGCATAGAGTACTGGACCTCGAGTCAGGACGACCTGGGAGTGAATCCTAGCTTAGAGACGTACTGGCTGTGTGGCTGTGGACAAGTCCCTTAACCTCTCAGGGCCTGGGTTTCCTTAAAATGAGAGATTGGGCTTGATTACCTCTAAGATCCTTTCCCACTTTAAATCTATGATTCTAATGTCTGGAAGAAATCTCTGGGCTTATAATTAGGGACAACTTACAACTTGTTTGCACGTATTCATTTGCTTATTGTCTTCCTTATTAGATTGTGAGCTCCTTAAGAGCAGGGACCGGCTTTTGCCTTTCTTTGTATTTCAAGTAGTTGGCACAGTGGCTGGCACATAGTAGGTGCTTAATAAATGTTTATTGATTAACCTGCTGATTTTGGCCAAGTTAGGTAGGCAAGATTTGTATATTTGTGGAAAAATTAGGAAAAACAAAACATAGGGAAGTAGTAGATAATGAAATGCTAAGCTGAATATAATATAGAAGCACTAAAATACATGATTAAAAAAAAGAAAGGGGCATAAGAGTAATCAAAAAAGAGAATAAAGGCTAGAATTAGCAGAGAATACTTCACAGAGGAGATGGAATTTAGGTTTGAGGCACTTAGGTGGTGCAGTGAATAAAGTGTTGTTCATATCCTCCCTTAGATAGTGACTATGTGATCTTTTAATTTTTTTTTATTCTTTAAATTTTAAATTTTCTTTTTATTCTTTTTAATATATTTTTATACTTTATATTTATAAATTATTTTATTATATAGTATATTATTAAGTATGTATTTATATATAAATATATAATATATATTATTAAATTCTATTATAATATAAATACATTTAAATTATAAGCTCCTCAAGGACAGGCATTGTCTTCTGCCCTCTTTAGATATCCTTAGCACTTATCACAGTGACTGGCACATAGTAGGTTCTCAGTAAATGCTGATTGATTGGTTGACCCTAGGCCAACTCCTTCAACTCTTAGTCTCCTCATCTGTAAAATGAAAGTAATAACAGCATCTACCTCACAGAGTTGTTGCAAGGTTCAAATTAAATAACATATAAAGGTCTTGGAAAACCTTAAAATGCCATATAAATGCTAGCTATCGTTGTTGTTCTTGTTGAGTCATTCCAGTTGTGTCCAACTCTCCATGACCCCATTTGGGGTTTTCTTGGCAAAGACACTGGAATGATTTGCCATTTCATTCTCCAGATTATTTTACAGATGAGGAAACTGAGGCAAGCAAAATTAACAAAGCTAGTAAGTCTGAGACCAGTCTTCCTGACTCCAGGTCTGGCATTCTATCCACTGCACCACCTAGCTAACTATTATTGCTGCTGTTGTTATGACCCCTGCTTTTTATTACCATGTCTTAGATGTGAATGTAGGCTCTGGGTAAATGGAGGAGTAGATTTTGCAAGTAAACCTGGGCAGAAGGTCAGAAAGGTATAAGGCAAAGTATTAGAGATTGGAACAAATATAAAACATGCAGGGAATAGGAAGGAAACTTAACTTTTGTATTATATATTAGACAACCCTAAGAGATAATTGAGTAGATAAAGAGCTAGGTGACACAGTGGATAGAATGCTGTGTCTGGAAAAAAATCTGTGTCTGGCCTCAGACACTCACTGGCTGTGTGACCCTGGCCAAGTCACTTAACCCTGTTTACCTCAGTTTCTTCCTCTGTAAAATGAATTGGAGAAGGAAATGGCAAATCCCTCCCGTACCTTTGCCAAGAAAAGAAATGGGGTCACAAAGAGTCAAGAGCTGGACATAACCAAAAAGCAACTGAATAACAACAACAAAGAAGGACAAGGTTATCAATGAAAAAAAAAAAGTTAGTGACTAATTTACATAAGAGCAAAATTTCGTAAGGATCTTTTTAAAAATTGTTTTTTTCTACCCTCAGTTAAGGAAGTTGGAATTCAAGTATGGCATTATGGGTACAATATGACCCTGGAACCGGCCTGGTACTGACTGACTTTAACCTTTTGCAAATACCTTGGCCTCTAGTTAATGAAATTCCACAGATAGTTTCCATAGAATGTAATTCTTTCTGAAACAGGATTGGTCTGCTCTTTGCACACTTGTTAATCTTTCTGGGCAGCTCTGGCCTGTGGCAAGAGATCTAATCCAGCAGTCCTCAAAGTGGAATCCATGGGCCCCTGAGGGTCCCCAAAAATCTTTCAAGGGAGGAAATCTGTGAAATCAAAGCTATTTCCATAATCTGTTAAAATGTTATTTGCTTATTAAAACACCCTTCCCTTTTGCTGTGTGAGGCTGGATTGTCTCCATATACTTAAACCAAAACAATATATTATATGTAATAGATTGAATGCCTTCTTTGAAGCCATACATTGGAGATTTGTAAAAATATGCAAAACAATGTTATTCTTCTAGGAAATTATTTGGATTTGAAATATATAGTTATTTTCATTAAAATGTTATTTTATTAATATGTAGTGAGTTTATGTTTATTTTTATTTTTAAAGAATTAAATATTTTTAAAATAGTAAATACCAATAGATATAATCTACACAAAGAAAAGCTCTTAGGAGCCCTCAGTAATTTTACAGAGTTTAATGGGGTACTGAAAGTATAAAGCTTGAGAAGTGTTAAGGAACTATCATTCTCTCACCTTCTATTTTTCATTCTGACACACTCAAAACTAACCTCACTCAATATCATCCCTATATACTTAGAGGGGGTAGGTATAAATTGACTTTGTGATCATATAAAAAGAGAAATTAGGGATAGAAAAGAGATTGTACTAGGAGAAGAGGAAAGGGGAAGTAAAATAAGGTAAATTACGTCCAATATCACCCCTAGAAACCAGAGAAATCTATCCTCTCTCTGCTCAGGCTCCCTCAGACTTTTCCAATTTTCCAAAACCTTTCCTCCCCATTGGAAAATTCTCTCAAATGCTTTAATCTCATTGGGAAAAAGGAATCAAAGAGGAAAGGGATCTATTAAACTAATTTACAATTAAGGTTCTAGCAGCTACTAACATTTAAATATGTTACCCCTCCCAGGGGTCTTTGTTTTTTAAAAGATGACAATTAAAAACACTTATCTTAACCCTGAAAATGTAATAACCTTCAACAGAGAGATTTCAGGCCAGTGAGAGAGGGTTTGTGTTTGAGGGGGGAGGGTTCGGCAAGAGGGGTGCTCTGTCCCCCTCAAATCTCAGAGTCAATCTTTCTCATAGATGTTTAATATTTCTGGCTTCTAGCTGCTATTTCTGGTAATCTGGACTGCTCCGATGTCATCGAGACCCCACATTTTCTGGCTGCAGTTAAGTTACTGGAGGTAAAATTGCTATGATTTTCTCTCTCCTCATCACCTTCCACAAGAAACCTTTCCTCTTCCCTCTAGACAAGGAAGTCACTAAGATTAAATGTTAATATCTCCAATTTATTTTGTATGAATCTTGTATGGTGCACAGATGTTTCCATGCTATCTGGTACCTGGATTACTAAAATAGCTTTGGAATTGTAATCTTTGCCTCAAGTCTCTCCTCACTTCAATCCATCCTCCACTCACTCCCAAAATGACTTTCCTAATACCTAAATAAACTCCAGGGATTTCCTGTTACCTCCAGGATCAAATATAAACTGGTCTGTTTGGAGTTTAAAATTCTTTACAACCTGGTTCCTTCTTATCTTTCTAGTCTTTTAAACTATTGACTCCTGATCAAGCTATTCTGACTTATTTGCTGTTTGCTATATGTGACACTTATCCTTCCTTTTGGACTAGCTGTGTCACTGCCCATTCCTCCACCCCCTCCCTATCCCTGGAAAACTCTACCTTCTTACTTCCACCTCTTGAAATCCAAAAAAAAAAAAAAATCTAGCTTTGATATTAGCAGTGTGACCCTAAGTAAGTCATTTAACCTTGAATGCTTCCAAAAAAAAAAAAATCAGTTTAGAATCCTTAAAAACTCAGTTTAAACACAACCTTTTTTGGGATTTCCACTCTTCCCCCTTCTACCCCTAGCTGCTATTGCCTATCTCTAAAGGTAACTAGATGAAGCAGTGGCTAGAGTGCTGGGCCTGGAATAAGGAAGACCTGAGTTCAAATTCAAAATCAGATATTTGCTAACTGGGGGACTCCCAGGCAAGTCATTTAATCTCTATCTGCTTCAATTTTCTTAACTGTAAAAGAGGAATAATTATAGCACCTACCTTCCCAAGTCTTTGAAAATCTCAAATGAGATAATTTTTTTAAAGTGCTTAGCATAGGACCTGGTACATAGTATTTGTTTTATAAGTGCTTATTTCCTTCCTCTAAGGCTTTTTTTTTTCTATCTATGCTCTTTGTATCTTGCATTTACATATTTATTCATATGTCATCTCCCTCATTAGAATGTAAACACCTTAAGGACAAGGACTATTTTTTCCCCATTTTCTTTGAATCCCAGGACTTAGCACAGTACCTACCTAGTACATAATAAGCGCTTAATAAATGCATGTTGATTGAACATTATAAAATCAGCTCTGAGTTCATGCTTACATTATGACTCAGTAGCCACATCTATGTTCAGAGAATCACTCTTCTTTTTTTCATTAGAGAATAATCTGCTAATTCTCTGCTGATTTTACACAGGTGAAGGATATGGAACTCCAGGCCTGTCTGACCAATCACTACATCACCGTCCGAGGGGAAGGGGTCTCCCGACCCCTGAACATCCTCCAAGCCAGCGACCGGCGAGATGCTTTTGTCAAGGTGGAAAGATTCATATTTGTTGTCTATCCTTCTCTAGTCCCTTCCCAACTTCCTCTCTAGTTTGTTACTGGGAATATTTAGACCTTTTCCTCTTTTTGTGCATCCTTCAGGTAAGTGAAAGGAGCCAAGGGATTCAAAGCCTATCTCCTGCTCCCTAGTACCACATTCTTAGGTCCATTTCCTACATTCTAGTGTCTTCCCCTGCCCTGAGACCTTCCATTTTAACAGAACTAACTCCCACTTCATCAGAATGACTGAAAATTGCATCTGTTTTGCCACTTTTACTTCAGCAGCATTCTTGTAAAGGACCTTCCCAAACATTACCTTGGACTTTCCTTTCCCTTCCTAATATCATTTCCCATAACCTCTATATTACTTCTACTCTTTTACAACTCCATCAGTTTTCATATTCCAGCAATATGATTAGAGATTCTCTCACTTCAAAATATTTCACATTGGACTTTTAATGGTTTCCTTTGATGTGAGCTCTCTGCCATTTATTTACAACATCCCATGGTGTACAGTGTCCTAAGATGCTCGCCCCTTCATATGGACACCTCTGTTAACCATATCTTTTTTTCATTTCTCTTTCCTACAAGGAAATTCTTTTCTATATTCTCCCCTATCCCAACCCCACTCCTCAGGTCTGGTTCTCTGTAATCTGACTGATCCAACTTCATCTTCCTCTACTCATAATTCTTTGTACTCTAAGTATTTGAGCACATTCTCTGCCCCACATATGCCTTTGCACATGCAATTTTCCCCATTTGGAATGTCCTAGGTAGAATAGTGAATAGATGGAATGCTGGACTTGGAGTCAGGTAGATATGAGTTTAAATCCTGCCTCAAGACACTAACTGTGAGACCTTCTCTCAAACTTAGTTTTCTCCTCTGTAAAATGAAGGTATTGATAACACCTATCTCATATGGTTGTTTTGCTATTATTTGATTATTGGGAAATCTAGCTCATCTTCAAGGTCCAATTTGAGTCCTACCTTTTATATTAAGCCTACCACAACTATGCCATTCTCCATTGCCCTTAGCATTTGAGTGTATATATGAATGATTGAAAATGCACTCATTTTCCCCACCTTTTTTCACTTTTTATTTTCATCTTAAAATTCATTCTAAGTAGTGAATTTGAACCTTGTTTCAAACCATTTCTCTTAATTCTTTTTTAGCATTCATTTTTCAAATTTTGAGATACAAATTCTCTCCCTCATTGCAACTTCTTCCCTATCTATTGAGAAAACAAGCAATTTGATTACTCATTATACATGTGAAGTCATATAAAATGTCCATATTAGCCATATGACAACGAAAAAGACAAGATAAATAAAGTGGAAAATGCTTCAATCTGCACTCATCAGTCCTCTCTCTGAAGATGGATAATATTTTTCCTTATAAGACCTTTGGAACTGTCATGGATTATTGTATTGATCAGTCTTTCGCATCATCATTACAGTATTCAGTTTTATGATAACAGTAACAATCCAAAGCACTTTTATGATTCCCTGAAGACTATTTATGGGTCAAAGATCTATGGTGCATCTCAGCTACTCAGAACAAATGGAGCTACATTGATTAGTGATAATGACATGATCCTGTGGAGATGGGCTGAACACTTTCATAATGTTCCCAACAGACCATTATCAAGCAATACTGAAGCCACTGACTGTATACCTCAAGTTGGAATCAATCCTTCTCTAATAAAATTTCCAATTGAAGAAAAGGATTTGAATGTCATTAAGCTCATCTTGTGTGGCAAAGAGTCTGGTGCTGATTATATTCTAGCAGATATATATAAAGCAGGGGTGTACTGTTCACTCAAAAGCTGACAAATGTGTCAGGTTATATGGCAAGAAGAGGTTATTCCTCAGGAATTCAAGGATGCTTCCATTGTCCATCTCTAAAGGAAAAGGAAATAGGTTATCCTGTGACCATAACAGGCAGTGAGAGTCTCTCTCTTAGGCATTGCCAACAAGATTGTTGCCAGAATCCTATTTAATAAGCTGACCTGGAAGATGCTCGTCTTGCCCATGGGACTGTTATAGGTGACCCCTGCTCAGTGTAGAGATGTGAATGGCCATGATCATTATGTAATCAAAGGTTGGAGAGACCCAGGCCTATCATGCATGCATGCACACACATACACAAACACCTTCCCCACACAACACATATACCCTCCCAGTACGATTACCTTAAAATATGTATGTATGTATTTTTTAATTAAAAATCAGTCTTCATTATTTTATAGTCAAGTTTAATCTGTTTTATACACTACTTATTACTCAGCAAAGTTCTGGATAATAATAATGATGATGGTTGCTAGCATTATGAGTCCTTTAGAATTTATTTGCAAAGCTATTTACATATTTTTGTATTTGATCACAGGTAATCAAAAAATACTGCTAACAAACTGATTAAAGTCAAATCTGTTAACTCCATGATTTGCTGAGAGCATGTCAGGTCCCAATTTGTACACAAGTTAGATAAAGTGGTTTTATCTCTCTCATTCTCATTATACTTCAACGCCTCTGTTATTCATCACATTTCCAGGGAATTTATGGACATCTCTTCCTATGGATAATCAACAAGATCAATGCTGCAATCTTCAAGAAACCCTCCCAAGACCCTCAGAATGTTCATAGATCCATTGGCCTCCTGGATATATTTGGCTTTGAAAACTTTCATACAAATAGGTATGAAGGTCTCAATTTGTTTCTAAGGAATTCAGAGAGGTGGTGAGCAAAGAAAGAGTATTGTTTTCTCTGTATTGTTTTTCTAGTGATCTTAGGGAGATTCTTGTCATAGCTTCCCTTCCTCTTGACACTGATCTGAAGCATATCACATCTGGGGTATAAAATTCAGTTCCAGAAGCCATTATTTTGGGGAGAACATTGATAAAGGAGAAAGGGTCCAGAGAATGTGGCTCATGGTAAAAGACAATAAGCACCAGCCAAATAAGGACTATGTGAAGGAACTGGGAATATTTAGCCCAGGGAAAAGAGGACTTAGTTGGGGATATGATAGCTGTCTTCAAATAAATAAGAGGAATTAAATTTATTCTGCTTTACTCCAATGACCAAACCTAAGAACAATGAGTGAAAGTTGCAAAGAGGGAAATTTATATATATATATATATATATATATATACATATAATATATGTAAGATATTATTATATGAATGTGATG
Source organism: Myrmecobius fasciatus (assembly GCA_023553655.1). NCBI lineage: Eukaryota > Metazoa > Chordata > Mammalia > Dasyuromorphia > Myrmecobiidae > Myrmecobius > Myrmecobius fasciatus. The sequence goes on from JAJPUD010002868.1 coordinate 146,045, forward strand.
AGCAGTGAGTTTAAATATGCGTGTATGTATGGTATCTTTGGGGATAAAGAGTATGCATGGACAGATTGTTGGATGCATAGATAGTTGCACAGTGTGGATCATAATGATTGATCTTCTTCATGATATCTTGACAAAAACATTCTGGCATACTATAGAATTAAGAAAAATTGGGGAAGCTTTGCTTGAGGGGAAAAACTAGAGTAATATCCAGAAAGGCAGGACTAATGATCCCACTGGGGTTGCCCCCACAGCTTTGAGCAATTCTGCATCAACTTTGCCAATGAGCATCTCCAACAATTCTTTGTCCGCCATGTCTTCACAATGGAGCAGGAAGAGTACCATGCGGAGAACATCTCCTGGAACTACATCCATTTCAATGACAATAGGCCCACTTTGGACCTGCTAGCTCTCAAACCAATGAACATCATTTCACTGATGGATGAGGAAAGCAAATTCCCTAAGGTGAGTGTCTCCACTATCATTGTGGAGTTATCAGTCATAATCATATTTGGAAGCATTCATCTTTATCACCATCAAAAAGAATATCTTTTAAATTGTACTTAGGCATCTAAAGTTGCAAGCAATTCATCAAGTCATTGTAGGAAGTCATTCTTCCTGAAATCATGAAATCATTGGTGGATTTTCACTTAAGTCTCAAAGAATGATATCAGATCCTGATGTGTGTCTCCCTGTCTAGATATGGTTATGACCATCATTTTCAGAAGACAGTCTGGGGAGGTTAATTAGTGTGTCATAAGTGTGGGAATGTGACCAACGTGGCCATATCTCTTTTTTGGCTGAGGTTGCCTCAGGAAGTAATTGGTTCCTACTCAATGGAGATTTTTAAGCAGAAGCTGAATGACCACTTGTTGGGGATGTTGAAGAGGAATTCTTCTTTAGGTACAGGTTGGGAATAGATATTCTCTGAGTTTCCTTTAAGTTCTGATATTCTGTGAGGGCAATGATGAAAAAAGAAGTGGGCTTTGAGTTGGGAAGCATGTGTTTTAGTCCAGCTCTGTCCCTGACTCATTGCATGATCTCAGATAAGTACCACAGTCTCTCTGGAACTGGGTTTTTTGAAAACAGTGGAAAAGATAGCCTCTGTGATTTTCTATATTCTATATTCTGTAGTTACAAATCCTGATTTCTATTGCCTCAGGGACTGAATTCTCAGATCACAATGAATAGTATAACTAATCCACTAATGATTAGTTGTCATTATCCCAATCCTGTTAAATGTGCTTCTTCCAGGGCACAGATGCCACCATGTTACAAAAAATGAACCATGTCCACAGCAACAGCAAAATATATGTGGCACCCAAGAACATGCATGACATGAAATTTGGCATTGCTCATTTTGCCGGTTTGGTTCATTATCAGGCTGAAGGTGAGTGTCATCAGTCTCTTTATATTTGTAATTGAATGGAGGTTAGGATGAGAAGGCAAGGGAGAAAGAGATTTATATATTTCTCCTTTAGAACAATGAGGGATGGAAGCAATGAATGAATGAACAAATGAATGAGTAGATGAATAAAAAAGTAATTAAGTACTTACTATTTGCCAAGTACTGTAATAAGTACTAAATAAAAATATAAGCAAGAAAAATAGTTCTTGCCCTTAATTAAGGAGTTTAAGTCCTAAGAAGGAGAAACAATACATTTATGGGAAGCCAAGAAAGGAAATATCTAGAGAGTCATAGGAAAGGTAAGTTGATCAGCAGAACAATGGATTGATTGCAACTTTCTCCATTACATTTCGATATTGTGGGTCAGCGTAAGAAATTAAATGAGAATTTTTTTTAGGGGCAGCTAGGTGGCGCAGTGGATCAAACACCAGTCCTGAAGTCAGGAGGACTTGAGTTCAAATTTGACAATTTGTGTACATTTTTATAAAGAAGGATGGCCTGTATAACTTTAATTGGAGAAATGAAGGGGGATATTCTACATGTTTTAGATTATTTCATTTTGTGAGAGCTGGAAAGTGCTAGGTCATTGTGTCCTTAGCATCTAGGTAGCACCAGGTGCATGGCTAAATACATGTTTATTGAACTATTAGCAAAGTGAGAAATTTGGATAGTCAGTGCATTGTTGCAATTGGCGAAATGATCAAATAAAAGATAGAGGGATATTAATTAGAGGAACTGGAAATACATAGCCTGGAAAAAAAGAACATTCTATAAAGATATGATAATGTGTTCAAATATTTTAAAGTGTGTCATGTAGAAGGGTGGTTAGACTTCTGTTTGGTCTCAAAGGATAAAGGAATAGATGAAAATTGCACAAAGGTTAATTTAAACTTGATTTGGGGAAAAACTTTAAAACAACTGTCCTGATGCAGAGGCTTCCTTGGAGGGTATGTTTCCTCTCCTTGGTGATCAAACAGAGGTTAGATGACATTTATCAGGCATGTTAACTTATGTTATGATAAAGATTTCTTTCAGATATAAGTTGGAATAATGAGCCACTCCAATTCCTTCCAGCTCTCAAGTCTGTACCTTCTTTCTTTCATCAAATACCTCCTTGGCTGATGGAATAACTACATATGCACAGCCTATTCTTTTCCTTCTCAATTTTTTTTCCTTTTGTGTCTTCAGATTTTCATAACTGATAGCTTCCCTAATGACTATGGCATCTCCAGCTGTCTTTTGTTCAGGCAAGATTGTCTCCCTTGTATAGAACGTAATCCTTTCTCACATACACTTCTTAGAATATTCATTTTCATTCGAGATCCAGCTTAATGTTTACATCCTTAATGTTGTCTCATCCCTTCATGCTTCCCCTTCATTTCTCCAATTTGTCAGACTGTCCCCTTTTCTTTTTTTAATAAAAGCGTACATGAATTGTCCCATCTTTTCCATGTTTCTTGCCCATCCAGCTGCTGGATGGCAGCTCTCTCCCCCTCCAAAGAAACCTTCTATTTAGGGAGCTGTGTTCTTGTTGCATTTCTCAGTAGAATATAAATTCACTATGAGCATCCTCAATGTCTAACCCATAGCAGATGCTGAATAAATATTGGTTGAATTAATCTCAGAACTAGAAAAACTGAGTATCCCACTGTTTATTTGCCGTCCTTAGGTGCTTGAGCTTGTTTCCTCATGTAAATAATTACTTGTGTTACCTAATTCATGATACTATTATTAGAAAGTGTTTTTAAATTGTAAATTGTTATTGATGCTTTGCTATAGATCATGTTCACTGCTGTATTGAAAAATGTGAAAACATAAGAACTTGCTGACTTTATTTTTTAAGGAAGTGGGATGATTTCTAAATCCCACTTTGAAGATGTCCATCATCAAAAATGTGATGACTTCACCTTAGCCAATTCACCCCTAGCCAATACCCATGTAGGGAATCCCATTGTCCCTGAGGTTTTCCCTACTCTGGGTGTGAGCTAGCAAAGCTGTCAAGCCCCTGATTGCTAGCCTAAAAAATTTTCAAGTGCAGTCACTTGAGATATATATTAGGAATATAATTGAGAAATATGCAACAAAATAAATAAAACTTTAGCATAATATAGATAATGTGATAGTTTTCTAAGTCAATATGTGACTGATGAGGGAAAGGAGAATGGAAGAGAATTTGGAATCAAAATTGTAAAAAAAAAATGAAGTTAAAAGTTGCTTTTATGTGGAATTAAAAATAAATCAGAATTTCTAGAAATAAATATAGACACTTAGGAATAAATGGATATGGGTATGTGAGTCCTGGAAAGGACATAAACATGGAGTATAATCATAGAATCATAGCTTTAGGACTGGCATTGACATTAGAGGCCATTATTCCCATTCCCTCAGAGATTAAGTGATTTCCCCAGTCACACCAAGTGTATCTGAGGTAAGATTTAAACTCCAGCCTCTCTGACTCCAGGCTAAATGCCCTATGTACATTTTTAAAGTATTTATCCCACATTTGTATAGTACTTTATTTTTTCCAAAGTATTTTTGCCCAAATTTTCTTGGTCACAATACTTCTCTTGCCTGGGGAGTTAAATTATTATTATTATCTCCATTTTATACATAAAGAAACTGAGCCCCTCAAGAAATTGTGACCATTTGATACTATAAAACTAATTAGCTGCAGAGTTAGAATTGGAAGGCATAGCTCCACTACGTTGTGCCATTTCCCTTTCTCCCATCATATCCTTCAACTCTTATTTTTTCCTTTCCCTTTCTCACTGCCTGCTCCCTTCTTTGTCCTTCCTCTCTCCTCATCCTTATGGTCTCCCCTTTTCTTCATACCTTATCCACCTTGCCTTGTTCCTCCTCTGACCTCCTAGATTCTGGAATCTAAGACTCATTATCCTATCTGGGTAGAGCTGGTTTTGAAGATTGGACTATTTCTATCCTTCTGTGTAGAGAGTTATTAGATTATAGACTGAAAGGGAATGGGAACAGAATTCTCTCTGACATCTGGATTTCCACAGAAATACTTTAGACTTGGCATTTTCAAAGAACCCTTGCCCACAGATAAGCAGACCACAAAGTGAAATTCAATATGGTAGCATAATAGTTTGAGAATTAGAAGACCTGGGTTCAAATGTCACCTCTGATATTTACTGTGCAATCTTAGTTAAGTCACTTAACATCTGTGGATATCAGTTTTTAATGGGAAAAAAAAAACTTGGGTTTGGAGACAAAGGACATGGGTTCAAATCCTGGCTCTGCAATTTATGTCCTGTATTGGGCAAGTTACTTAATCTTGTTGGGCCACAGTTTTCTTGATCTGTAAAATGAGAGGTCAAAATCTTCATTTTATAGATGGTCTCTTACATCTCTGAATGGTCCCTTTTCTAAGATTTCCTTGTAGCTCTAAATGCTATGATTTACCCTTATAATTGGAGAAATCAAAAGGTGGGATGGTTGATCCAAATGTAATTTAAGTGACACAAAAGGGAATGAAATGACTCCAAATCTTCTCAAAAACAAATAAAATAATCCTTATCATAAATTATGTGTACATTATATATGTAAACATGTATATATTTATATATGTATATTTATTACATATGTACATGTGTACATGTGTACCTATATATGTATATATAAATTTTACTGATTTTTTAATACCAGCTAGTACTTCCCAGGCTGACTATAATATTGATGAGAAAGATATTTCTATTTTCCCCACTTACTATCCCTCTGATCCCTCTATCTCTTTCCATCTGCTTCATGTTTCATTCCTTCCAAATGTATCCTTATTAGGAACTCCAGTAACCTTACCCCTCACTGTTTTCCTAGTCCAACATCCCTGCTATATCTATATTTTCTTCTCTTCAAAGTCTTGACCTCTGATTATCCAGTTTAACTGTGTACTGTCCTCTGCCCTTACATCCATGTCTGGCCAGTCCTAAGCTCTGGGATGATTAGAGCATCCAACTTATCTTCCCCCACTAACATTCTGATGAAAGGACTCATACTACTGGGTTGCCTGCATTATCCAATCTCAGCTGAGCTCTTACTGCTCAGCAAAAACAAACCTTTTATTCCCATGGAGGCTATTTCAAATTTTTTTTCTCTCTTCTCTATCCCATTCCCACTCTCTCTCAACAGAGGACACTATGTCCTGCTTTCTTGGCCAAATTCAGGCCATCTAGGCTTGAGCTACCTGCTCTTTCCCTACTCCCCACTTCTAAAGGACTTCTCCATGGTCCTTTATTCTTTCTTTGTTCCAGCCTGATGAAAATCTTGGTGGAACTTCTATTGGCCAAGACTGTTCATTATCTGTACTAATACTCTTATTTATTCTGCTTTTCCTATCTCCTTTTGCAGTTTATTCCCTCATTCACAAATCATTATATATACATACACACACATATATATACATGCATGCAATCTTTCTCTGTCAGATCCTTTGCCCTCTCTCAATCACTCTATTTCTATCTATTTCATTCTCTCTCTCTCCTTTCTCAGTCTCGTTTCCTTTCTCTCTCTCATCACTATCCCCACCACCACCATTTTCATCACTATTTTATACCCCTCCTCATATGCTCTAGCATAGACTCAAACTTTTGAGGAATTTGTGAATCACTTAGTAGGTAAATTTTTGTGTTTCTGAAGTGAATTATGGGAGGAAGGGGGGAAATGACCATGTATGGCACTGTGGCAAAGTGTTGGAGAAAAAAGCTAGAAGGTGCAAAAAGTAGGGGAAACTAGTGAATGAGATGCCACTTTCCCTTTTACTTTTCTCCTGGTTCTACTGTATGGTGCTTAAGATGGGTTTGTACTCCTATCAGGTTTCTTGGAGAAGAATCGTGATGTTCTGAGTACTGATATAATCCAACTGGTATATTCATCTCAAAGTAAGTTCCTGAAACAAATTTTCCAGTTGGAATCTTCCCAAATCAAGCTAGGCCATGGAACCATCCGTCTGGCTAGGTCTTCAGGCACTCTCTCTAAGGTAAGTTTGTTGATTAGCCCAGGAGTCAAAAGCAATTTTTATTATACTCCTAACTCTCAGACCAACTCTCTCAAAGGTGGTAGGATGAAAGATTAGGTCAGAAAATGCAAAGCTGGCCAAAGTCCTGATTTATCTAGCTCACTGGTCCTAACCAAAGCATTCTCAGGACACTTTCACACTGCAGGAAGTTATTCCTGGTATATAAAAGTGTTCCCGGTTCTTCCACTTCTCTTGACAAAGATTGGGAGAAAATGGTATTAGTGTTTTTAAAGACTAGAGAAATAGTGGGAGAGTGAGCTCTTGTGTGATTTTGTGTGTATTGTATAGTGTGTGTTGTGTGTGTGTGTGAGAGAGAGAGACAGAAACAGAGAGACAGAGACAGAGAAACAGAGAGACAGAGAGAGAGAGAAAGAGAGAGACAGAGACAGAGAGAGAAAAGAGAGACAGAGAGAAGACAGAGACAGAAGCAGAGAAGTACAAAGAGAGATAGTTTATTCTACATAGGGAATAGTCTGATAGAGAGAAAAAAGTACTGAAGTGGATGGCCCACTAGATTGGTAGTCAGGGCAACAAGTTCAGATCCTAATTCAGACACTTAATGACTGTGTGATACAAGCCATTCCCCAAATGATAAATTGACAAAGGATATGAACAGATCATTTTCAGATGAAGAAAACAAAGCCATTTCTAATTATATGGAAAAAATGCTTAAAATCACTGTTGCTTAGAGAAAGACAAGTTAAGGCAATTCTGAGATATCACCTCATACCTCTCAGCTTGGCTAAAATGACAGGAAAAGATAATGATAAATGTCGGAGGGGATGTGGGAAAATTGGGACACTGATACATTGTTGGCAAAGTTGTCAACTGATCCAGCCATTCTGGAGAGCAATTTGGAACTATGCCCAAACTGTTCATACTCTGATCCAGCAGTGTCTCAACTGGGTCTGTATCCCAAAGGGATCATAAAAAAGGGAAAAGAACCCACATGCAAAAATGTTTGTAGCAGCTCTTTTAGTAATGGCAAAGAACTGGAAATTGAGCGGATGGCCATCAGTTAGGAAATAAGTGAATAAGAATAAGATTTGGTATATGACTCTGTGGCCCAGACCAAGTCATATAACCTCTACCTACCACAGTTTTCTCATCTGCAGGATGGAGATAAATTTAATAAGATTATGGTGAGGATCAAATAAGCTAAATATTTGTAAAGTGCTTTGCAAATCTAAAAGTGCTATATAAATTCTAAATGTTATTATCATCACTGCAGTAGGAAGCATTAGATCTGGACTCTAGTCTACTAACAAACAAGTCAGGCCCCTCTGCTTCTGTTTTGCAATCTGTATAATATTTACTCTTCCCAGCTATTGTGAGAGTCACACAAGATAATGGATTTGAATCCAAACAACAGTGTTAAAAGTTCTGTGCATATGTAAAGGCATAACATTGCTGAGAATGTGGAGGTAGGAGTATATGTCATTGTGTATATGTCTCTACATGTGTGTTATATGTGTGGATAAAATATAATTGGGCATGGACTTGTTTGGGGAAATGGCTATCCAGATGGATGTACTATAGCCGTCAGCTCCCTCCCTCCCCATGCCCCAGAACATCACAGATGTGTTAGATAATAATGGCCTCAGTTGTTCCCAAATTAACACAGCTATTTCAAGTCACAAGAATGTCACCTGATGAAAAAGTTCCAGTGTCTGGGAAGCAGAGGAGGGGGCAGGAAGGAATAAGGGACTTCTGTTGGCAAAATGGAGGAGTTTGGGGCAAGTCCTCATCCTCTGTCCACACTGCCCCAGGACTTTTAAAGGGAATAAACTGAGGAGTTAACTGTGTATAGAATTCTCAGGGAACTGAGAACCTTCCATCTTACCCCAGCCCCAAGTAACCCCTCATGGAAAATCGCTTCCATCTCACTCATTCAGTTCAATTCATCAATTACTGAGCACACAGAGAGACCTGCTCTGGGCAATACAGTGATTATAAGATATAATAAGACATGGTCTGTTCTCAAGGAATTTGCAATCTAGTTGGGTAGATAAGGCAAATACATGTTAAACAGTGAGAAAACCACACAAGAACAAGAATTTAGTGTAGAAGTGAGTGGCTAAGACTATCAGTGGTCTGGGTAATTAGGGTGAAAGGATCTGGTCTGGAGAGATTCTTCAAGGAAACAAGATATGGGAGGAATCTATTGTATAAAAAACCAGTGTGGCTCCAAACTTAAGAGGTCCTGGAGTCCTGAGTCATGATTCTTTCACTAAGACAGACCTTAACTTTGTTTGACATGGACCCCTTAGATAGACCGATGGAACCTATGGTTCCTTTCTCAGAATAATGCTTTTAAATGTGAATAAAATATATAAGATTACAAACAAAATCACTTATATTAAAATTTAAGGTCCAAAAGCCTAGGACTTTTGAAATATCTTGTACAGTTTTCAAAATTCTAAAAGAATAAGAAGAACAAAAAGAAGAAAAGGAAAAATGAGAAAGAAAGGAAAGAGGAAGAGGAGAAGAAGGAGAGGAAGGAGGAGGAGGAGGATGAAGAGAAGGAGGAGGAAAAAAGGAAGGAGGAGGAGGAGATCTTGCATTAAATGGGGACTCCAGGTGCACTTGGTGCCATAGGTCCTCCCTAATGTAGATCAGAAACATCCGGAGCTCCCACATGAGATACATACCCTTTGTGTCTATGTCTGGCAGAGGTTGAGATATATGTATGTGAAAATGCCAAGATTAGATATCATTATTTCCCAGATGGTGTGAACTGAGACAAGAAGAGAAACTCTCCTATGTGACACCATAAAAACTGATTCCAGGACATAACAGTCTACTCCTGCTAGCGGACAGAACTGGTCCCAAATCATTTTAGACTAGTTAGAATCTATCCAAGGGCTTCTGTCTATGGTGTCCCTATCTTAATATCTATCTGGAGACTCCCGGCGAGTCTAATTCTGATTTTTCTGGGCTTTGATTTGAGGTTTGATGAGGACATGTAGAAGGAGAACATTGGGTTGGAAATCATTTTAGCTCTACATCTTAGGAAACTAACAAAAAAAAAGCTTTCAAGAAGGATAAATGTATAACCTTCCTTTGAAGTCCTCATTGCACTAGAATTCCTGCCTTATGGTAGGTGCTCATGATGATGTATTTAGAGCCAGGAAGAACTTTGGAGAAGTCTCCCATTTTACAGATGAAGAAACCAAGACCAGTGGGATTATACAGACCTGGCTCCTCTGACTCAGAATCTCCAACTGGCAAATTGGAGCCTTCTCCTTGAAGCTGAAGCCCTTTTCCTTTGCTTTCAGTCTCAGCAGTTCTGAAGGCCATTAATCTTTGAGGAGCAAGTCTCTACAAGGAGACACTTTCTTTCTAGAGGATGTTAACAAACCAGGTGTTCACCATTGAGGCTGTCACTAGACCATTTTTCCCATCAAGTAAACAACTGAACTGGAGGCACAGAAGACAGGTCCCTGTGTTAGGAGAGGGGGGAGACTCCCCACTGGGGAGAAGTGGGGGGTCTGGTCCCATGACAGACTTTAGAAGGCGAAAGTATTTGGGGATGAAGAGAAACTTCCCACTGTATCTCAGACTTGTGACTTTAAGGCATTTGCGCCTCAGTTTCCTTATATGTAAAATGGAATAGTGATGGAAGGGAATGAACTAAAGGCCTTTGAGCTCCAGACTGAGGGGCCCAACCTTTGTCTACTCCACAGTTTGGCTTCAGTACAACCCTTCGAGCGCTTGTCAAAAAGATGCTTGGGACAAACTCCCCCAGGGTGTGTGGGGGAGGGGATGGGGGAGGGAAGAAACCCATCAGTTCCTTCCCCAAAACTCCACTGAGAACTCAAAGGCACTGGTCCTGGCTGTAGCCATCAGCCACAAGAGGGCACTATTGTTTCACCGTGAGAACAAAGGATTCAGCCGGCTCCAGAAAAGAGCACCTCCAAATTCTGTCCAGCAAGGCCAGACCCAGGCGTTGTGACTTGGGGAACTGTCTTCAGCACGCCTCACTTGCTGAAGTTTTTTTAGCCTTTATGCCCATTTTAGCCCCATCACAGGCACCCAATACTCTCACACTTTCTTCATAGAAAGAAAAAATTTAATAAGCTAATTCATCTTCAGAGTTTATTATTCAATATTTCAAATTTAGTAATAAAAATAACTCAGACTTCTGTAATTCTGCCAATACTTCAGACTCTACATGTCTAAAACTGAATTCATTATCTTCCCCCAGTCTCCTACAACTCACCACTTCCTCTCTCCCTTTCTTCCTCCCTTCCTTCTTTCCCTTTCTCCTTCCCTCTCTCCCTCCCTTCCTCCTTTTTTTCCCTCCCTTCCTCCCTCTCTCCCTTCCTACCTTCCTTCTTTCCTACCTTTCTCCTTCCCTTCCTCTCTTCCTTCTCTCCTTCCTCTCTTCCTCCCTTCCTTGCTTCCTTCCTTCCTCCCTTCCTTTCTTTCCTCTTTTCTTCCTCCCTTCTTTCTTCCTTCTCTTCTTTCCTTCTTTCCTCCCTTCCTTCCTTCTCTCCCTCCCTCCTTCCCTCCCTTCTTTCTTCCCTCTTTCTCTACTTCCCTCTCCCTCCCTTCCTCCTTTTCTCCCTTCCTTCCTTCCTCTCTCCTCTCTCTTCTACCCTTCCTTCCTTTCTTCTTCCCTTCCTCCCTTCCTTTCTCCCTTTCTCCCTCCCTTCCTCTCTCCCTCCCTTCCTCTCTTCTTTCCTTCCTCCCTCTCTTCTTTCCCTCCTTCCTTCTGTTCTTCCTCCTTTCTTCTCTCTCTCCCTTCTTCCTTCCCTCCCTCATACTCTTCCTTCTTTTCTTCTTCCCTTCCTCCCTCCCTCACTTCCTTCCTTCCTTCCTTTCTTTCTATTCTTTCTTCTCTTCCTCTATCCTCATTCCCCAGTCAATAACCAAGCAGCTCCAATATTACCTTCATAACTTACCCATTTCCCCTTTCTTTTCATTCTCATGGCCACCGCCCTGTTAGGCTGACTTGTCCAAATGTACACAGTTATTGGAGCTGTTCTGGTTCCAATATCATATTTTTACTTACTTCCTTTGTGACTTTGTACAACTCACTGTATCTATATGATATTCATTTTCCTCATCTATAAAATAAGGTGGTGAGATTAAAAGTCTTTTGGGGTCTTTTCCATTTCTAAATCTATAGTCCTCTGACCTCAAAACTGTTCAGGGATCTTTCCTTTGCATCACAGAGCTCCTTCCTGCCTACATGGAACTTCATCCTTAAAGCCAGTCCTATACTGATAAAAACCAGTGTCAAATTAATATTTTATTTACAGAACCCTAAGGGAATCAAATGGAGAAGTGTTATTTTCTCCAGAAGTCATCCTTACCTTGAACTGTACAGACAACAATGTCACATACTGGTCAGCACAAAAAACTCCCAAATTGGTTTCTGGGATCTGCTCCAGTCCCAAGATTGCCTATGCCTAGGGTAGTTTTTTGTTGGTCCAAACCCAATAGGAAAATAATTCAAGTTCCTACCACAAACCACCTTTCAGAGAGATCATTGTATCATACACTGAGAGCTAAACAGGATCTTAGAAGTCATTTAATCCAAAATTCTCATTTATAAATGAGAAAGTTGAGGTTTAGAGAGGTAGACTGCCTTGCTTAAGGTCTCCCAAATAGTAAAGGATTGAGCAGATATTCAAATTCAATCCCTCTGCCTCCAAATCTAAGACTCTTTCCACTGTATTAAGTATTTTCTCTGTCTCTACCTACTAGAGCTCAATGTTAAAGAATAGAAAAATCAGAACTTTTTAGGAACCTGTACTCATACTTGCTTCTGTTATGGTGGAAAGCAAAAGAGTTTTTCTTAGGTTTCTCTGAAGTAAGTGATTGTCTACAATGATTTCAATATCACTGGGATACTTCTATTCTGATCTGCTTTATCACAATTGATAAAGCATAAAATCATAAAATTAAAGAACCATTTGGTTTAAAAGAGCCTTGGAAGCCTTATGAAGCATATTTGTTATGTGGGTTTTCTTTTTCTTTCTCAATGAAGGGAAAGGTAAGAATGAGGGGGAAATGCTCATTAATTGAAAAAAATTAATTTAAACAAAGATGTTCATTAATTGGAAAAAGTTAAACAAAGATGGATTATATTGACCCATTGATTTTCCAAGCTAACATTTACATAAAGTCTCAAGGTTTGCAAAACATTTTTCATAGGTTATCTAATTTGATTTATAATAAGCATGTGAGGTAGGTGCTATTATTATATTTTACAGATGGGGAAACTAAGGCTGGGAGAGATGAAGTGACTTCACACAGCCAGGAAGTATCTGAGACTAGATTCCAATTCAGCTCTTCATGACACCAAACTCAATATTTTATCCATTTTCAACCAAAAATATCAATAGTTACTTAGGATTTGTTTTAATGGTAAATTGACTAAAAATGGTAGCATTACCTTGTAGTTAATGGACTGAACTGTGAGTCAAGAAACTGGAATTCTAATCCCAATGTCAATTCTGCCCATTGTATTGCCTTGCTGGGACCCTGAACCATACTATTCAACTGATTCAGAATGCAAACAAAAGGAATAAATTTCTTATGGCTCAGTCGGGGGTACTCACTAACTACTGGGGATTATTTTAATAAGCACTACAGTACATTAGGAAATTGATGGGGAGTAAAATTGTAGGAGGAAGGCAGATCATTGGCCACAGGCCTCTCAATTGATTTAACCACAGGAGCAGAGCACAGAACAGTATTGTAATTATTATTATTGATAATAATTACCAATGACTTACTGATACCTGGGGAGACAATGACCTCATATTTTTCTTGGCTTGTGAAACTTGCAGAAACCATAATGGCAGTCATACATCCCTCATTGAATATTTCTAGGACTTAATAAATGGCCTCTGAGAGAAACTAATCATTAATTTAATGCTGGGAAAGACTCACTTTTTTTCTCTGCCTTCCCTCCCTTCTCCATCATTTTTTATTAAGTTTCCTAGAACCTTATTCCAGTAAGATTCAGTTAGACAGGATCAGTTAATTATAGCCAGATTTATTGATACAAATGCACACACACACACACACACACACACACACACACACACACACACTAACCTAGCCCAGGAACGGGTGCCTAATGGTAGAGACTTGGGAAAACACAAAGGGACTTCATTCTAAACAAATTCCTTATGTGAAAAATCCATAGCACCAAAGATTATTTAATTCTCAGGGGTCAGCCTATTCCTTAATGAAAGCCAGTCTGGTCATCCCTCACTCCCCTTGGTGGGTATATCTTTGTCTAACAGCAGAGAGTACTTAAAAGAAATTCTCTGGTTCTCAAAAAGTTGGAGACCTCTGTCTATCAGCTCTATCTCTGACTGGCAGTACCCCTCTCATTACTATGGGGTCCATGGGGATTGATCTAACTCATGGCTTGGCTTAGACTTCACTGACTGGAAGATGCCTTCTTTCTTTCCCTGCTACATCTTAGCAATTATGTAAACATGGCCTGTGTGGACCACAGAAACATTGTTTGATTGTATACAGAGTTTTACTATTATCATAGAATCAAAAGAAATAAAATAAAATCTATTAAAAACAACTATTGCATAAGGGTTTTCAGGATAACTGATGGAATTTTCCCCAGAAGTCTATGTGAACTTCTCTTATGTAGGTTCATGTGTTTGTACATGGTCATTCATGATGTGTTTTTGTCCTACAGAATGCTGATGCTACCAAACGTCCCTCTACCCTAGCCAGTCAGTTCAAGCAGTCCCTGGATCAGCTAATGAAAATCCTGAACAATTGCCAGCCATACTTTATCCGCTGCATCAAACCCAATGAGTTCAAGAAACCAATGGTAACTTGCATCCTTCCTCCGTCTTAATTGCCATTTCAAGGAAGAGCAAGCATCATGTCACTTGTATCATCTGAGATCCAAGGTCCTAACCCTCTCTTTTCTTTCCTTCTTCTTTTTTCCGACATTTTTTTTTAAATATTTGTTAAGCACCTGTTATATGAGGTGCATTATGCTGGTTCTGAAAACATTTAAGTTTAGACATCTGGATTTGTAAAATAAAGAACAGAAAGTAATATCTTTCAAACATAAATTAGCATCTTGAAAAGCAACTCAGAAAATAGCCTCATATTTTTTGCCAATAAAGCTATTACTTTTTTAAATTTTTTAAAAATAATAGCTTTTCCCCCCCAAACATATGCAAAGATAGTTTTCAACATTCACCCTTGCAAAACCTGTGTTCCAAATGTTTCTCCCTCTTTCCCTACCTCCTCCCATAGCATCAAGTAATACAATATGGGTTAAACATGTGCAATTCTTCTAAACATATTTCCACATTTATCATGAGACTATTACTTTTGCTTTGAAAGGGAGCACCCAAGCTTTCCAGAAAACTAAAGAACTCTGGGTCAGCTTCCACTGAAAATCACAGTTTCAGAGCCTCTACCAATGTGTTTTCTCTTACCAGGTCATGTAGAGGAACATTTTAGTTTAAAGAAAAAGACATTTAATCAAAAAGCATGGCAAATAAGTCTTATGGAAGGCTCTCCATGAAAAGCAAATTATACATGATGCAGATTTTCTGGGCAGTCTTTTTCTGTTCTGCTTCATATGTAGAAAGGTTTATTTTATTTGGCTTTTGCTAAGTTCAGAATTTTAAAATAATTAAATAAAGATTTCTCCCTCTGTCCTCTCCTCAGTAGTTTACCTTCCCATCAAACAGTGGGAGGAACATGCGTTGCAAGTGAACAAACATGGAGAGAATCATAAGAAACGCATATGATCAGAGAACATGATGGCTTTGTCAACTCTAATATTGCAGAACCTCCCATATCTTCTGGTGATATCAATCAACTGCTCTTTCCCCAGTGTCTCCACTTTGATTATGCTACTCTGTCTTGCAGTTTACTGATCCAGTTGCCTCAGTTTCCCCATCTGTAAGACAAGGATAATCATAAAACCTTCCTCCTAGGTCTGTTGTAAGGATCAATTGAAATAATAATTGCAAAGCATTTAGTACAGCGTCTGGCACAGGGTATGTGCTATATAAATGGTAGCTATTATTATTGATCTTACCACTACCAAACCCTTCTGCCCAAATTCCTCACAATATGGAGACCGTGGTTCCATCCCAGCTCTGGACGAGCTCCCTAATGGGCTGCACCTGTGATTTCCCCTTTGCCAGCTCTTCGATCGGGATCTGTGTATTCGGCAACTCCGTTACTCGGGCATGATGGAGACTGTGAAGATAAGGAAATCAGGCTACCCCATCCGATTCACCTTTGAAGATTTCTTCCAGAGGTACAAGATACTGCTGCCTGTGCCTGCTCGAGCTGAGGTTTGTCTTAGCCTGTGCTTGGGGAAGAAACTTTGGGATTTCTTGTGCCCATCCTGCAAGTGCCTGCCATTTGGCAAAAGGTCTCACGCCTGCTAGCTTGGCCAAAGCAGATGGCCCTTTAACAAAATTGGAAAGTTGTTAATTTTGTCCTAGAATTCTCCCACCTTCCCTTCCTGTATCCTTTCACCTACCCACTACCACCCCTCCATTCTATCAGAAATTTCCAATGCCCTTGTGCTGCCTTTTGCTTCCAGAGACTTCATCAAGGTGTGTTCTCTGAATTAATGGTGTAATGCAGAGAGAGCTGGCTTGGGAGCTGATCATTGCCTTTCATCTACTCTGATACACCTTATATGACCCAAATTTTGCATATGTTGAACCCTGTTTGATTGTGAACTCACTGAGGGCAGGACCCGTGTTTTTGGCTTTCTTTGTATTGCCAGAATTTAGCCCAACGCCTTGTTGACTTGACCAACATCACCTTTAAAATGCAGTTAGTAAAAGAATATGTGTGAAATCCTTTGCTGAAATATCCTGGGGGACTTGCTCTTTCCAGTGCTCCAAAAAGGGACAAATCTTGGTGAGCAGGATCTCATCCCTGCTGCAGCACTAACCCATCCCTCTTTGGTTTGTTTTGTTTTTAATGACAGCTGCAGGACAAACCTCGCCAGGGCACTCTACGCATTTCAGAAACCTGGCTAGGGAAAAATGAAGACTGGAAAATGGGGAAAACCAAAGTCTTTTTGAAGGTAAGCGTGGCAGAACATACCAGGGTCTCTGTCTTTCAGGAAACAAGGCACAAGCAGATTCTCAGAGAAATACAGTCTCTCTGCTTCACTTCTCACCTTGATACTCTAGCCCTGTTCCATTGCATCCGTTTATGATTCCAGCCAGGGTAGAAGGAGCTCATGGTAATGCTTCCCGTCACCCCACATTCTCAGTCACTTATTACTGAAAAATGTAAGGATTTTTTTTTCAATAAGATTTCTTCAAATTCACTCCTAGTGAATCATAATAGAACTTGAAAATTAAAGGAGCTTTGCAGTACACCCTTCTGTAAAGTGATACAGAATCACACCTTCAGCAAACTTCTTATAAATTAAGATAACAAATAAAAATAAAATATAAATAAATAAATAATTCAGATGATAAATTCAGAAATAAAAAAATTTTCTTTTTCCCAAGGGTTATAAAATAGGCAGCACAGAGTAGAGGATAGAAAGCCATTTTAGGGTCAAATCAACTGCATTCATGTCCTTCATGTGACATACTGACTGTGTGACCTTGAGCAAAACATTCAGCCTCTTAGTGGACCCACAAAATTCTGAAAACAGTGTGGAATAACTGTTTTTCCACAAGATAAAAGGATTTCTCATTCTGGGAATTTTCTACACTGATAAAAGTCACAGGTTCTCCTTATTTAAAAAAAAAATAAAGACAGGAAAAAAGAAAATCCATATTATAGTAATATAGAGTACTGAAATATTTATTCATTGACTAATATTTTGGTGAACTACTATAGGATGATTTTAGTGTTGGAAGAGACCTTACAGTGAATATAAATGCACAGTTTTATACAATTCATTTCCCATAAATTGTGCAATAAACTCCCAGTTGTCCACAAAGGGAAAGGGGGAGAACAGATGTAATGTGGATTACTGAAATCCAGAAATAATGCCCACTTCTCATTTGCATATTCATTCTAAACCTTCTTTCCCATCCAAATTCGGTGGGATCTGCTCCCAAATGAGAGAATTGAAGTAATAACCCTATTCCTTGCCATGAACCATTTTGGGAGAATATTATACAAAGAAGGGGAACAAAGCAAAGAGATGAAAAAGGGCCTGGATAAACAGCCTAAGATGCAAGACCATTCACTATCTGACTCCAGTCTATCTTTCCAACCTTACCTGTTATAATTATCCTTTTTCCTCTACTCCATCTAATCTTACTGTTATCCACACACATGTAACCAGCCTACATTGCTCTCTCCCTTTTCTCAAAGTCCATTCTCTTTGTAGTTAGTGTGATGAGGCTTTCAAAGCTTGGCTAAAAATCTTGACTTTGATCTTGCAAAACCACCAGTGGTTCTGCCCTCCCGTTCTTTCTCACATAGGAGAAAAAAGAAAGGAAGAAATAGAAGGGGAAGGGAGAAAGGATTAATATAGCATCTACTATGTACCAGGCACTGTGCCAAGTGCTTTTTACAAATATTATCTCATTTGATTCTCAACACAACCCTTCATGGGAGGTAGATGCTGCTATTGTCTCTTTTTACAGCTGAGGATACTGAGGCAGACAGTTTAAGTGATTTGTCTAAATAAATAAATCTGGTTCTCTTTGTGAAGGAAGGACAAACAATAAGTTAAGTGTCTGAGTTCAATTTAAATTCAGGTCTCCTTGATCCCAAGCCTAATACTTTATCCACTATGTCATTTATGCCATAATCTTATAGATTATGTAAAAGGATTTGAATCAGTCTCCCTTGTTATTCAGTTGACTCAGGCTGTTTCTATTGGCAAGTGAGCAATAGACTTTGGATAAGGATCCTCTGACAGGCACATGTTGAAATAATAACAATAGTTAGCATTTATTCATATTGCAAGGTTTACAAAGAGCTTTACAAACATTATCTCATTTGATTCTCACAGTAACCCTGAAAGACAGATGTTATTATTATCCTCATTTTATAGATGAAGCAATGGATAGTGTTAGATAGAAACTCATCTTTTTGAGTTCAAATCTGGCATCAGACACTTGCTAGAAAATAGAAATAAAAAATAAATTTAAAAAATAAAAAGATACTTATTTACTGTGTGACTGTGGGCAAGTCACTTAACCCTCCTTGCCTCAGTTTCCTCATCTGTAAAATGAGCTGAAGAAGGAAATGGCAAAGTCCTTCAGTATCTTTGCCAAAAAAAAAAAAAAAAACCAAAAGGGCCACAAAGAGTTGAATATGACTGAAAATGACTGAACAACAACAAAAACATAGATGAGGAAAATGAGGAAGTTTAAATGACTTGACCATGATCATCCAGATAGAAGAGTCTGAGGCTAAATTTCAACTAAAATCTTCCTGGCTCAAGGTTCACTGTTCTATTCACTGTGCCACCTAGTTTAGACTATGGTCAGACAGGAAGAAAAGTTTGATTGATCTAGTGACTGAGAGAAAAGTCTTCTGGTCTTTACATATCTACTATTTGGTATATACAACTTACCACTGCATTGGCAGCACCAGCAGATTAAAGTCTGAGCTTATGTCAATTCCAGGGGGTTAGGAGGATGCAGGAATCATCAAATTGTTTGGAAGGTATAGTATCTGATCTCTATTTCTAAAACTTTTTAAAAATCTATGATTTCTTCACTGAGGACTTTCCTCGATCACTGAAGCATGATCCCAGCATGCCTTCCTGAGGTGCTATGAACAAAGTCATTTGTCACCTTCTGGGGATGAGTCTCTGTGATCTTATTTTAGGAAACAGTTCACACAGTCCATTTTTGAGATCAAACTCAAAGGTCTTCCATCTTCATATCTACTACAGGTTTCATTCCTCTACATTAACATTCAAGAACCCAAATTCACCTTACTCTAACAATCCTAATGTCTTTTTACCCCAATGAATCCTCACAACCCTTCTCCCCGATAAGGCAGGTTGACATTATTTACAGCATGCCAATTAAAAGCTTGTGCTTTACAAAGAGAATGATATAGTCCCTTGCCTTCTGAGAGCTCACAATAAATGGTTCATACTGAAATGCAAGGACTAAAAAAGGCCTTTCCCTTCCTTCTCCAGATGATGGAATCTAGCAATAATATCAATAAAATAAAAAAGCATGTATTAAGAGATTATTATGTGCAAAGCACTAGGGAAGGGAACAGCACTTATTAATCACTTACGATTCCTAAACATTGTGCTAAGTACTTTATCTCATTTTGATCCTTTCAATAATCCTGTAAGTTGGTTGCTATTATTATTTCCATCTTACAAATGAGGGAAATGAAGCAGAAAAAGATTAAATGATTTCCCCAGGATCACATACCTAATAAATGTCTGAAGCCAGATTTGAATTCAAGTCTTCTTGACTCTAGATTCAGAGCTCTGTCCATTGTACTACTAATTGTTTTTAGAGATACAAATAGAAAGGTAAAACAATCTTTACTCTCAAGGAACTCACATTCTAATATGAAGAGACAATAGCCAGAACAAGTTTTACTTGCATATCAGAAGGAAATGTCCCTGGTCCTTAGGGTACAGCTGGTGATAATGCAGCTTCTTTAAAGCCATTTTTACTAACAAAATTATGTGAGTTTCTGATAATGAACCATTTAACAATGCCAGGGACTTTGGTGGTAAGAACTTTCTCTTCTGGGTAGCCCCTGCAGACAGGGTTATCAGGCTATATGATGGCTATGAGGGCTGGAGATGAAGCAGGATTGGTGACTGGGAGGTGCTACTATTTCTGTGACTTTTGAGCCTAAGTTTCAGTTGGTAGCAATTGCTGAAGCAATTGTTGAAGAAGTAATTCAAGCAATTGTTGAAGAAAGTAGAGATTTTCTCCCAAGTGATTGCTCTCCTTAATAATTATTGTGAGGTCTGGGCTGGAAGTAGGGCCAGTAGTCTGGGCGGCATTGCCATTCTCAGAGCTGTTGGATCCAGGGTCCTGGGCTATTTCTATTTGGATCAGAGTGGAAGCAGCAGTGGGTTCGCTTGCCTGTGTGTATTAACTCTTGTCTCTCCCTCCTAGTGCCTTGTTGCTTCACCTAGGCTGGCTTACCTGCCTCATATCTAATTCTCTCTCAGGATTACCAAGATACCCTGTTGGAGATGCAGAGGAGCCAACAGCTGTATAAGAATGCTGTCATCATACAGAAAGCCATACGGGGATACAGATATAGGTAAGCCTGGGTCTGCCCCTTACCCCATACCCTTCTCCATGCCTCCTGAGTTCCTCCCTCTCCAAAAAAAAAATTCCTCCTAACTCCACTTCCTTAGATAATTGACCAATATTGATAGTATGGAGAAGGGAAAAAGCATTTATATAGCACCTTACTATGTGCCAGCCACTATACGAAACACTTTTTGCAGATATCACTTGTGATCCTGGGGCGAGATGTTCTCCCTCTATCCAATTAAGTACTATAAGTGTTTATAGAGCTATTTCAGTATCCTCAGAAATGTCCAATATACTGAGACTATGGTCTCAGTAAAAATTGGTCAATATTAGCTCATGTGCAAAGGACAGTCTCATGAAGTAATTAGACTTATTTTGAGTTGTTCTTGAGGGCAAAATTAAGACCATTAATGGGAAGTTACAGAAGCCAATTTTGGCTAAATTCAGACAAAAACTTATTAATTTGAGCTGTCTCCAAGTAGAGCATTCTAACTTGTGAGATAGTGACTTTCTGTGTCACTTGAAATGTTCAAGCAGCAAACAAATAGTCATCTCTCAGGAATACTGAAGAAGGAATCCCAATGAGAGGGAGATTGGATAAATAACATCTAAGAACTCTTCTAACATTAAAATTCTATAATTTTATGGTTATGTGATCAACTAAAAGTAGCATCACTGTGAAAACAAAACAAAACAAAAAAGATTGGTTCCTAATCACAGGTACCTGTAAGAAAACCAACAAAGGAAATTCAAAATCAGAGTTGCTGCCTGGAAATATTGCAGAAGCGTGGAGGCGTTAAAAAATAATGGGATAAGAGATGCATGTCTTCTACTTGTATCAGTTTGGTAGGGTTAATTGGAGAATGGATAAAAGCCAGAGTCTCTAATGTCAAAAGCAATCTGTCAAACAAGGATAGATTCAGCAGGCAGTAGTACCACCTCTAAAGTATAGTATATCTCACTGCACTATGCTTTGGTGGGCACTAAGAGACTGCTCTGAGTGGTGATTCAGTAATGAATCAGGGAGGAAGCCAGCCAAGGAGAAAATGAGAGAGGGAGGAGAAACCTGTAGGTGACAATAAAAAAATGATTTCTCATCTTCAACACTTCTAGCATTTTTCATTTCAGAGGCATGGCACTCTCCATACAAGACACATCCCCTCTTTGCCTTAGGATGTGCCTTGTATGAAGCAATATATTAAACTACATAGGTTCTTAACCTAGGGCCTACAGACCTCCAAAGAATCCAAATATAGATTTCAGGGAATCTGTGAACTCAGATGGGAAAAAAATACAGCTCTATTTCAACATAATTGTTTCCTTTGTAATTCTGTATGTTTTATTTTATACATTTAAACATATTCAAAGAAGGAATCATAGGCTTTGCCAGACTGTCAAAAGGGTCTGTGGCATAAAAAAAATTAAGAACACCTGAAATAGCAGAAAGAGCACCATCTCTGGTATTGGAAGACCTGGATTCAAATCTTGTCTCTGACATTTAAGTCCCTGTGCTTCAGCTTGCTCATCTGTAAAATAGGGAGTTTAGACGAGATGGCCCTATAGTTTCATAAGTTGCTGTGACTCCCAGCCCCAAATTCATGTCCACATATCCCTCCATCTAGGAATGAGGGTATCTATATTTAAGTAGACTGGTTCTTGGATGATAAACACAATCTATTTTCTGACCTGTATTCAGCTCCAGTAATGTCCCACATGTTACAAAGGCTGAACCCTTCATGTAGCCAGGTGGCATTATTGTGTGGCTCAAAGGGAGGCAGAATAGTTATTCCCTAGCCTTTTCCCCCCATTTTCCAAGAGAGAGTTTAACTCCTCCCAGAAGGAGAAGCAGGATGTTGGTCCTGAAGGATACTCTGCACCCCTTAAAGAGAAGGGGTACTGCATTAGAACTATATCTATATTTTCCCTTAAGTATTGAGAAAAGTATTTTTAATTGTTGATTAGGTTTAATTAAGTATTGCTAATCTATGTAACTCCTGATTATTGCTTCATTAAATGAGGGAGACATAGGATCCCAAACTTTATATCCACGACTTGACTCCTTTCTCACCAAAGTACCATTTCTACAATGAACACACATCTAGCAATTAGTCAAGAAAACCATTTATCGGATCTGATAGCAAAACAAATCAAAGATGGTATACAAAGGAGAATATAGAACAGACAATGAGGGATGGAGGAGCTCTTCCATTGGAAGAGGGGTAATTCATTTCAGCCTAGAGAGTGCCCAAGGTGTCACTCAACATGAAATTCCCCAAGTTTCTAGTATAGCAAACTGGGGATGGGGCATGGTGGAGAGTGACAGCTCCTCTCAGCTCTTCCCAGGATTTTTTTCCTTTAGTAACCTGAACAGAGGTTGTCCTTGCCCTTCTTCTCCCTTCAAGCTGAAAGTGAGACATGCCCAAAATGATTACAGTGCCTGAAAAGACCCATGAGCTTAAAGGTCTAAAGAAAACTGAAGAGCTTTCTTTCACCAACTCTCTGCACCCCAACCCAGATATTCAGAAGATATCAAAAGACTAACACTAAGGAGAGAGGGTAGGGTTAGTTATATAGATCTGGAAATTACTTGTCTAGAAGTGATAATTAAACCCAGGGCTGCAAATGAGATTACCAAGTGAAGTAAATTAGAGGAGGGAAAGAAGAGGGAGAGAGGAAAGAAAAAGAGGGAAGAAGGAAGGAGAGAAGAGAGGAGAAGAGGGAAGAAGAGGGGAAAGGAGCAAAGGAAGAGAGAGGAGAGAGGAAGGGAGAGACGGAGACGGGATGAGAAGAGAGCAATATTCAGTCTTTGGAGCATGATACAGGATCTGCTCAAGCTTGTAATTCACTGATATTACTTTCAAAAATTTGGGGTTGCTTTCATGCCATGATGAAGTATCAAAGTAGGGTTTGAATAAAGGAGACTGTTCTATCAGCCCATAAGTGATTCCTGCCACTGTGATGAAAAAAAACTAGGCAACAACTATCCCAAATCTCATACTATATGCTGTCTTCACATTCCCCTTGCATGAACTATTTTCCCCTTCACTCCTGCATAAGCATTCATTTTTATCTGATTTCATGTGCACAAAGATATTTGAAAGTCAGTGCAGTTTAAGGGACAGAGAGCAAGAAGATGTGGATTCAAGTCGTACTGTGACACATCTTGATTGTATGACTCTAGGCAAGTTATTTAACTGCTTAGTAATTTAGGCAATGTTCTAAAACTTTGAATTGTAAAGAAAATACTGACCTAAGACTACAAATTGCAAAGAAGTTGATTGATAGAGGAAATTTCCTTACTTACACTGATAGGATCACAAGTCTAATCTCCATCCTATTCACGTTCATGGGATCAGAAGAATACAGAGTTGGGTTTTTTTTTTTTTTTGTTTTTTTTTTTATCAGTTATATACCAAATGTCTACCAAGAATGGTCCTTAGATTCATATTTCCATTAAAAATTTTTTTAAATATTTTCATCTCCAAAGTTGTTGTCTCTACCTATCATACCAACATTGCCCACTGCTTTTGATATTTCTGCAACATTTATATTTCCAACTGGCATTTTCTGTTTCTAGGAAGGAATTTCTGAGTCAGAAGCGAGCAGCTGTGGCTATTCAGTCAATGTGGAGAGGTTATGCTGACAGAAAAAATTACAAGATGGTAAGAAATCTGGTTAAAGGATCTTCAGAAATCTGGGTTAAACCTTAAATAGCTCTAAGATTCCTGGAAGGCTATTCAGGGAAAGATTGAACAGAAGATTGATGGCTCCATCAGAGATCCTGAAAGTGAACAGTTGCCTAAAACAAAATTGGATTGGATTTTTCTTCCACATGGAAAGGAGAATTCAGAGAACTATTCTGATATAAAAAGAGAACCCATTTCAGAATCAAGAAGCCCAGCATTTCTGACAAATATTAGTTGTGGAACCCTGATCGTATGACTGAACAAGTTGCTGATCCACTCAGTAACTTTATTAGAAGTTGCTGGCAAAGTATCATTTTACATTGTAAGAGGGAGTTTTCTTACTGGGAGATGTCTTATACCAGTGAATTTAACAATTTTTTTTTCAAAAAAAGAGTAAGGAGAATACATTTGTGGACTAGTTTCTCTATAGACGCCAACATAATATCTGTAATGCAAAAGAGAAATTAGCTCTCTCCAAGGTTGCCAAAGACCTCTTAATCACCACATTCTATAGGTGTTTTTATGCCTCAATGTCCTAGACCTATCTACTGCATTTGACACTGTTGACTATCCCTTCTTTCTATCAGTTTCTTCTTGGCACCTTGATTTCCATGACATTGCTCCTTCTTTGTCCCATCCCTCTCTTTTAAATTACTTCTATGGTGACTGATTCATTTTCTTCCTCCCATCTCCAAGAGAGAGGATATAGGTAAAGTCTCTTTCATGCTTTACCCTTTTCAGACTTGTAGAGACCATCTTGAGGGGCCTATTTAAAGATTGTAAATGACACAAAATTTTAAGTTGCCCACTCCCAGCTGGTAAAGGCAGGGAAATTTTGAATGGCCCATTTGCATATGAAAAGGTCAGGAAAAGCAAGAATTGGTAAAGACATTTCCATATCAAATGGGAGAGATAGAACTTTTTTTTTTATAAACAAGTATTTATTTTTTCTCCTTCCTACTCCTCCCTCCAAAGAAAAATAAAATTTTTGCAATAAGGGTTATATAAATATGTATATTTCAAGACAGATAGATAGATAGATGAAGAGAAATAGATATCTATATCTATGAAATATTATAGGACTTTATTTTGATTAAACATGTAGATAGATATCTATATCATATCTCTTTATATAAAAGTATTTATATATGACTTTTACTTACCTTAAATCTCTACATATATGTGTGTATCTGCCTCTCTACTTTCTCCCTCTTTCTGTCTGTCTATCTCTCTATTTCTGTTTGTCTTTCTGTCTCTGTCCCTTTCTGTCTCTGTGTGTCTTGTGTCTCTGTTTCTGTTTGTGTCTGTCTCTCTTTTGGTCTTATTTCTTCATATTTAGCCTATCAAAGTAACTGCCTCTGCTTGGTATTCAGCTGCAGAACAGGATCATGGAGAGGAGTTGAGTTCAAGGGTTCTTAGCTAATACCCTGTTCCCAAGATAGCAAGACCTAGAGCTGAAATTCCCACGGGTTCTAAGATGTGGGCTCCAGTTCCTTCTGAAAGCAAGACCCTAGAATGGGGAATTAGCTGAGCCCAAAGTTTGAGGCTTTGGTAACAAGAGCCAAGCAGTACAAGAGCAGTCAATGCCCACCTCCCCTTCTCTTCTCAGCCCTGTTTCAATCCCTTGTCATCTCTCACCCAGACTATTACAATCGCCTTTGAAATGTTCTTTTTGTCTCAAATCTAACTCCACCTCAACCCATCTTCCAAATAGCTGCTGAAGAAAGTTTCCTAAAGTACACATATGGTTATGTCAATTCCCTAGGCAAAAATCTCTAGGGACTCCATAAAATATAAAGTCCTTTGGTATTAAAGACCTTCACAGTCTGCCCCATCCCCTTTCCAGCCTCAGTCTATACATAATCTGCCCTTCTTACTGTTACTTATTCACAGTGTTCCATTTCCTATCTCCATGTCTTTCCAACAGCTGTTCTTCATGCTCCCTCACTGCCTCTAAGAATTCCTAGTTTCCTTTGAGACTCAGCTCAAAAGCTTCCTTTCACAAAAATTTCCTGATTTCCCCTAATTCCTAGTACTTTCCCCTATTCACAGTTACATTCAATTTACTTTAGCTATACCTATATATGAACATGTTATCTTCTCTGATAGAATGTTACTACATGAAACAGGAACTGTATCTTTGTGTCCCCAGTGCCTAATACTTAATAAATGCTTGGTGAATGATTGATGAATACCTATCTATATATCTAAATGGGGCAGCTGGTGGTGCAGTGCCCAGCTTCTAAAACTGTGGTTCTCAACTCCATATGGGGTCTTGTAACTAAATGTGGAGATCACAAAAGTATGACATTATTTTTTATAAATAAATGTTTGATTTGTATACCTATTTTATATACTCAGAGTCACAAAAATTTCTTAGATGAAAAATTTAAGAAACCCTGGTGTAGTAGATAATGTGTTGGATCTGGAGTCAGGAAGACTCATATTTCTGAGTTTAAATGTGGCTTTAGATGCTTACTTCCTATGTGACCCTGGACAGATAAATCACTTAACCCTGTTTGCCTCAGTTTCCTCATCTGTAAAATGAACTGGAAAAGGAAATGGCAAACCACTCCAGTGTCTTTGCCAAGAAAATCCCACATGACTAACAAAGAATCAGACACAACTAAAATTACTATACAACAACAACCAAAAAATCTAAATATCTCCCTCTAAAGTCTCCCCTCAGCACCAATCTCAACTTCCTAACTCTGTGCAAGTCATCACCTCTGAACTATTTTCTCCCCAAAACCTACTATTCTTCCTAACATTCTTAATTTCATTTATGATACAACCATCTTCCAATCCCCCTAGACTAGAAACCCCAAAAATATTTGCCTCTTTTTTTTTCCTTTCTTAGTATAGTCAATAATTTTCCAAGTTCTATGAAATTTATTTCCATCATCTCTCTCTCACATCCATTACCCCTTTTCACCTGCCTGCTGTTTTGCTCTTTGCCTCCACTCTAATTTCTCTCTACCCTTCACACCACTGCCAAATTGATCTTCTTAATGCACAACTCTCTCCTCAAAAATGTTTGATAACTTCCTTTTAACTAAAGGAGGGGCCACAGAGTCCTTGCTCTGACATTAATTTTCCACCCATATTTTGTCCTCCTTCTTTTCACATTCTCTGCTAAGTTTCTCATTTTGTTCTTCCCTCTCTCATTTCTCTGAATTTGTGCATACCATTCCCTCATCTCTGGAAGAGACTCAATATCTCTATCTTTTTAAAATTTTTCCTTCCTTCGAGGCCTAGCCTACATACTACTTTCTCTATGAGGGCTTCCCTGAGTCCCCCAACTGGAAGAGTCCTCTTCCATTCCAATCTTTATGCTTCTCAGTTGGACTTTTACTTACTTACTTATATCATTTTGAATACAACACTTGTATTACATGTATTTGTAGACAAGCATCATCCACTTACTAAACTCCATGTTCTCTGACAGTAGGAGCTGCATCATTTTCCATCTAATTCTCAGAATCTAGCAAAATAGCATGTACACAATTGGTTCTTAAGAAATAATTGCTTTAATTAACAAGTTTATCTTCCTTTGTATGTTTCAATTCCCTAAACTAAATTTTAGGTAATTCAAGTCAGGTTTTATTATTGGGCCATAGATACTTTCATAACAACAGAACTTTTCCCCCAGATATAAAATACACAACTACGAAATTCAAACATAACCTGCAAAATCCCAATATAATTTCCTTTATTAAGAGTCATGAATGGATTTCAATATAAGCTTAAGCTATGAGCTAAAATAACGTTTCCTTATTTGTTTGTTTAATTAGAAGGATATGAGTTGGATTAGAAATTTTAAGAAGTCTTGTCTAACTTTAAGATTCTATGATGCTGTGATCAGTTGGATATATCTGGGAAACAGGCTTCTCTCTGATTCTCCTGGAATACTTTCAAAGTTTCCATCTAGCTCTGCCTTAGACAATTGATATCACCTTCCCATTCATGTTATCTCCTGCTCTCCACAGATCCTTTTAGGCTTTGAGCGGCTACAGGCTATCGTTCGAAAGCACCAACTGATGAAGCAATACAATGCCACACGGGCCAAAGTTATCCAGTTCCAGGCCCTTTGCCGAGGCTATCTGATTCGTCAGAAGATTGCAGAGAAGAAGCAGGCAGTAGTGGTGATCCAGGCACATGCCAGGGGAATGATTGCCCGCCAGAGCATCAAGAAGAGAAAAAACCAGGTAGGAGCTAAAGTCCAAATCCAGGAATGTTACATTTCAGTGATATGGAGAGAACCTGCTGGAAATTACAGAGGTAAGGATTAGAGTGATAAGGTAGGGGAAAGGGAAATGATCGGTGTGAGTCAGGTAAGAGAAGGGGACCAACTATAAAGTGGGATCATCAGAATCTCCATAGTACCACCTTCTGAACCAATCATATGCCTCAGAAGTGCATGGTTTCTTACACAACCCTCTTTTTTATTCTTCCTTGTATGTGGAAATGTCTATTGACATTTATTAAATTTATGGTAAAACAAAACAAAACAAAACAAAAAAATCAAAAAACCAAAAAAGGCATAACTTCCTAGAGCTGGGTACCCTCATGACAGCAGATTAAAAATACATTCTGGTGTCTTGAGGATGTGACAAACAAAAAAAACATTGAGTTGGATTATAGTTAATCATTAGTCACATTGAATCTTTGATGGCTCAAATACCCAATCTCTATCTGCTTGGATTTCCATTTTTTGTGGGCTTATGAGCAAGGACAGAACAAAATAGAGAAATGAAGTTAGAGATTTGCAGAAGAAGTGGAGTAATTCCAATAGACTTATGATGGAGAGAGTCATCTGCATCCAGAAAGATCACTGTTGGAATGGAATGTGGATTTTAACATAATATTTTCACCTTTTTTGTTGTTTGCTTGCTTTTTGTTTTATTTCTCATTTTTTTCTCCTTTTTGATCTGATTTTTCTTGTGCAGCAGGATAAATGTGGATATATGTATAGAAGAATTGTAAATGCTTAACATATATTGGATTACTTTGCTGTCTAGGGGAGGGGTGGAGGAAAGGGAAGGAGAAATATTTGGAACACTAGATTTTGCAAGGGTGAACATTAAAAACTATCTTTGCATATATTTTAAAAATAAAAATCTATTATTAAAAAATAAGAAATAAATGGAGCGAGGGCCAGATGGAGAGAAAAAGGGAGGGCAAGGAAATATGTGTATCAACAGAAAGCCCAGAGAATTCCATATTCTCTAGATCTATAGAGATTCCATTCAATTCAATAAGATAGCATCACATAATGGAGAAAGAGATATCCTGAAAGCCAGGAAAAACTGGTTCTAGTCCCAACTATGACATTTAGTGACTGTGACTGTAAGAAAGTCATTTAAATTCTCAGAATTTAAGGTAATTATCTAAGACTGTAAGTTGACAAGAAGATGCCAGTTCATATTGGTAGAAAGAGTTTCTTCATCTGGAAGTTCCCTACACCAATAAAATCAGAGGTCCACTCCCTATCATCTAATACCCATAGTTCTTACCTCACAGGATTGTTATGAGAATCAAATGACACACTGTATGTAAAGTGCTTTGCAAACTTTGGAAGCTTTCTATGGAAACTTTTTCCATAGAAAAATCAGTAACCAATAGAATATAAGCTCCTCTTGTACAGGGATGTCTTTGTATTCCCAGCACATAGTACCATGTCTGGCACATAGTAGGTGCTTAAGCAATTCTTGTGGATTGATTGGTTGAGTGATACCTAAGGGAACACAAAAGTATAGTGCCATTATCTTGCTCCTTGAGGGATTTGTAGTGGGTTGAAGAGTTGAGATATTCACATGTGAAAAGAGTTTGATAATATGGGATATTATGTGACCATGAGCTTCATTATGTGGTACTGGCAATAAGCATCATAGTGATTTGGGGATATTAAAGATTATTTTGCTTTGCAGCTTCAGGGAAGAGTTCATGGAGGAGGTGGACTTTCTGAACAATTTGAAAGGATGGATAGAATCTAGATCCCTTAAAGAACCTGGTTATTAAGATACGGTACAATATTTACAATAAGGGTGCCTTGAAGACAGTGTACAGATTTATGTGAGTGACAGCCAAATCAGTTGGTTCCTAGATGAGTCGGAACATCTGGGGCAGCCTTTGCTTTCAGCCCCTTTCCCACAGCATCAGAACAAAACTGAGGCAAAGAAGCTTGGGCTGGAGTAGGAAGAAGACCTAAGACTGATTGTAGGATCACAGAAGGCAAAGGAAGAAGCCAGTCGGCTCCAAAACGTGTGGGATAAGCTCTTGTGGTTGACTGTAGTCTCTATCCTGCCTCAGGAAACATTATGAAGCCAGATCTTTGTCCATGGGCCTGCATCTGATGACCGCTATTATTTAGAGACTGCTTCTTCTAACCCTTCTCTGCTTCTGTCTCCTTATGACATTTTCTCAGATTGTTAGTCCAGAGGGATCATGGAGTCAAAGAGAGGAGAGAGGAACCCAGCCAGTTATCCTCTGTTTATGCAAGGAAGCAGCTGGGGCAACAAGGGTGGGTGGGAGAAGAAGGCTAAAGCAGGGTCTTCTCTTGGAAAGAGAATTAGAGTAAGAATCAGGGGAGCTCTGCCACAGTAGGTGAAGGATCCCATGGAAACCATTTCACCTTTCTTGTTTTCAGTATGAAATGTTCTCAAGCTGTCACTAATTTGGATTTGATAGGTTGGGACTTTAAGATAATATAGACAAGGGCTAGTATGACATGAGCTATGAAAAGGAGTTGGCTCAAGTAAGAAATAGTTTGAAGAAGGGAATAACTTCCAATCCCACTAGGAACTTCCCGCTGCATGGAATGAATGTGCTTATTATAAATTTATCTCATGTATAGATTGCAGAAACCTGTCTCTCTTCTCCCTGCTCTCCCCTCCCTATCTCCTCTCCCTTCCCATAGAACTTAGCTTTGGGTGGGAGGTCTCCACTGTCTAGATAATAATAAGAGTTATAAATATTGTATGTAATATATGTTGCTATATGATAAATATACATTGATTGGTTGAGTAATACTTAAAGAAATAGGAAATCATAGAGGAATACAAAATCCCTTGCGGGATTTGCAGTGTGATTGAAGAGTTTGTGTCAAAGAGTTTGACAATATGTGACACTGTTGTTATAGAATTTGTTTATATATATATATATATATATATACATATATATAATATATCATGATAAATAAAATGATAAATGGGTTGTTGTATATTAAATATAAATTATATGTTATTATGTAATGAAAATTTCAAAATACTTTGAAATCCATTATCATATTTGGTCCACATAACAACCCTATAAGGGAGGAATGGTGGATGTTATCCCCGTTTTAGAGAAGAAGAAACTGAGTTTAGAAAAACAAAGTGGTCTGTCCAAGTATGCACCCTGAGCAGCAAGGCCAGGACCATGGTTTTCATATTTGTAAGGTCAGTGCCCTTTCTAAGTAGCACTACTCTTCTCTTAAGAAAAAGCCAATGATTCAGACGTCCTTCAACTTTGTCCTTCTCAAGTGGTCTGCATTAATGAAATTTGGCCTGAATTCCTGGCCTTCTAATTGTAGCTCAGTCCATTTAGGACCCAGTGGTCTTGCCCACTTGCACACTTATCAGTAACATCTATGTCTTTGTATTGTGAGCAGGAACATCGGGTTGCCCCGGAGAAAGAAGAGAATAGTAAGAATAGTAAGAACCAGATGGATCAGCCTGCCAGGAATCGCCATTCAATCTATGACCCTATCAGTGATACTGAAATGGTTGAAAAAGTGTTCGGCTTCCTCCCAATGATCATAGGTGGCCAGAAAGGCCAGGCACCCCAGGGATTTGAGGTAAGTTCAGCCCATTCAATATAACAAGTCTTTATTGAATGTCTATTCTCGCCCCAGCCTCCTCCTAGGTGTAGTAAAAAATACAGGAAAAGAAAACATCGTTCCCACCCTCAAGAAACCTATTGTCCAGTTGCAGAGACAAGGCACATTCCCATGCACATGCACACACACACAAAACTAAAGACCAGTACAAAGCATTAAATAGCAAAGAGAAGAAGGAGAGGCTATTGACAGACTAACTGCTATTAGAAGATTAGGGAAGAAGCAAGAAAAAGGGAGAAAGGGAAATCCAGAGAGTAAAAAAATATGTCAGTGATCCATTTGAGGAGTATGCTCTTGTCTATCCAAGATCATTTGTTCAACAAAGACAAGTGAGATATAGAGAGAGCTGCAGAAAGGACTGGGGAAAATGAGGAACAGTAGTTCTCAGATACTTCAGGTAGAATGGAGATACAGGAAGGGAGAATTCTACTAGGGATGCACACAGTAGTTCAATCCCTCCTATTAAATAATAGTCGGTCAGTCTGACCTTGGAGCTAACTGTTTGTCTTTCAGCTTCTTAAATTGTGCTTTGTGACTCCATATAATGAGGTCTCATAACTAAATGTAGAGGTCAAAAATTATGGGGGGTCATAAAAATGTGGGGGATTATAATTTGTTATTAGTAAAGGTTTGGTTTGTATACCTATTTTATATTTTATATACCTATGTGCCCAGAGTCACATAAAAATTTCTCAGGCAAAAAGGGATTGCGAGTGTAGAAATTTTAAGAAGCTCTTATTATCTTTCTCTAACTCTTCTCATCAGGATCTGGAAACAACCCCTCAAAAGCTGACTGAGGTAGACTTAGATACTATCCCCATGTCAGTGGAATCTGAAGAAGACACGGATGACCTGGATGAGTACACTTTCCCCAGATTTGCTGCTACCTATTTCCAGAAGGCTGCTACCCACACACACATTCGCCGACCCCTTCACCACCCATTGCTTTACCATGAAGATGATGAAGATTTCAAGGTACCTTGAAAGGAGATCTCTCCTTCCTCATAGTAGCTGAAGTCACATCTTCTCCTTCCAGATACAGAGGAAGAGGAGGAGGAGAAAGAAGAAGAGGAGGAAGAGGAGGAGGAGGAAGAACAACTCTTGTTCTAAATGGGGACAGGGAGAAAGTTGTGGTCTCTACAGCCCTGCATCTAGTCTCAGACAGGAGTGCTAACAAATCTTGTCTTTTTGTTGCTACTCATTCTCCTCAAGGAATAGGATGGTACCGTCTTCTTTGGGCTATTTTCTTAGATCTCCAAAGCAGGCCCAGATACTGCTTTAGTGAGTGGTGGAAAGAAATGGGAAACAGAAAAGAACATCATAGATGTCCTGTTCCCTTAATAGTCCTAGTCCCCGACCAACCTCCAGAAAAATGAGTTGGTAGAAGCAGGAGTTGACTACCCCAAAACTATGGAGAAGGCACAATATCTGGCATATAATAGGTATTTAGTAAGTGTTTATTAAATTGAATTGAACATCTCTCTACATGTGTTTGGTGACTTGATATATGCATGAGTCTATAAATGTACATGTTCACATCCTAGAGGTAGAAAGGGTCTGTTCACAAACAGCAGTCCCACATCCAAGATGAATTATTCTTGTCTCTGTTTCTCTGTCTCCTCTCCCCTAGATTTCTCTAGTTGTATGGAAGATTATTCTTCGATTCATGGGTGAATTCCCTGAGCCACAGCTATTTGCCAAAAGCAACAGCTCCCAGCATACATCAGTAACAAGACAAATCAAAGACACTCTGGGCAAGAAGAACAGTGCCCAATTTCTGAAAGACAGCATGTCGGAGAAGGTGAGGAAGGGGGAAACTGAGCCCATTAAAGGCAGGAAATTGTCACTTCTGATCATCCTCACTCCAGCAAATCTCAGTCCCTGATGACCAAGAAATAAAATGCAAACGATTTATTTGAATGCTAGGGGTAGTTATTAAGAATGTCCAGCACTGACTCTATTATGTTTCTTAAAAGAAAGCAGTGGTCAAATTAGCCATGGCTGGTTGCCCAATGGTTAAAGCATATGCCACAGATCTTAAGATGTAGAGGTGAAAGGAACCTCATAGGTCACTGAGTACAATTTTGTTTTTTTTACAAATGGTGCAGCAAATTGGTACAATGGATAGAGCCCTGGGTCTGGGGTCAGAACAACCTGAATTCAAATCTGACCTTAGATACTTACAAACTATATAACCTTAAGTAAGTCACTTGATTTCCATTCGTCTCAATTTCTTCAGATGTAAAATGGGTATAATAATAGCACCTGCTTTATAGAGTTATTTTGATAATCAAATGGTGTTAATATTTGTAAAATGCTGGGGCAGCTAGGTGGCGCAGTGGTTAGAGCACCAGCCCTGAAGTCAGGAAGACCTGAGTTCAAATCTGGTCTCAGACACTTAACATTCCCTAGCTGTGTGACTCTGGGCAAGTCACTTAATCCCAATTGCCTCAGCAAAAAGCAAAAAAAAAAATTGTAAAATGTTTAGCATAGTACCTGGTACATATTTAGCTTTAAATAAATGCCGATATTATTACAGATGAGAAAACTGAGGGCTGTAAAGGCTAAGGGAATTGCCTAAAGTTGCATAGGTAGTAAATACATAGCCAAATTGAGATTGATCTCCATTAGCTCTATAACCATATGCAGGGTATCCCAAAAGTCTTAATGCAGGTTTAACCTTCAAGAGCTTTAGGAACACTCTGTATTTTAAAGCATTGACCCATCAGGGGATGTTTTAATTCTGACCAGAAGTCTTTTCTTCTAATTGCTGGTATTTTTATGACCCTTGACTATTCCTGGGGCTCCATCAGCCCAAATTTCTTAGATAGATCCCTGATTTCCATGCATTCCAATTAATTTGCACAAAGGAAAACCTATATTCTACAGTCCTGAGCTGATCCCTCACCACAAACTCTAATTATGACTAATCCCCAATCCCAGCTACCAAATGATTACAGACTGGCTTCCTAATTCTGGCCATAGAATCTATCCTATAATCTCTAGCACTAGACTGACTCCCTAACCTTGGAGTGACACAAATGTGTATGCTTGATGAGTAGGGGTACAAAGAATGGCCTGATCGAAATCCTTGTTCTCACTGGCAAGGACCTGATTCATAGTGCTCATCTTTTGTAGAGTAGATGTGAGAAAAGCCAGAAATAGGTCCTGCCTCCTGGGCCTGAGTCGTATGACTGTCAGCACAAAGCAGACTTTGTAGGGCACTGGTACCCATTATGTTCTTATTTTGACCTTAAAAACTGGGTCATACACCATCAAAAAGACAGCTAACAACCAGCTCCGATTTAGGAATTTGACAAAGGTAAGGATACTCAGGATTCCTTAATTTGGATCAGTGGGGACTTGAGCAGATCTCTTTGGAGGAGACCTGATCTTAAATGACCTGTGAGCTACTTAAGTGGATACTTTTCTACCCTATTAAGTAGTGGATATCTAATCTATAAGCATCTCATATCATTTGGACATGGTTGCTATCTTTAAATATTTAAAGTGCTACCACATTGTTCTACAGGTATGAGTTCTAAAGTAAAGAGCTAGGAAGAATGGGAAGAATATAAGAAAGAACTTTCTAATAGTTTGAGTTGCTGAAAAATGAAATAAACTATTCTAGGAGGTAGTAAGTTTTCTTTAATTGAGGACTTCAAGCAGAGGCTGAATGACAATTTATTGGATGTTGCATATAGAATTCATAATTTGGATAAGGTTTTGACAAGATTATCCAAGGCCCTTTCCCAATCTGTCTATAATTCTATGAAGAGATGGCAACATTCATATATAAAAATGTTACTAATGAATCTATCTGATTCATCCATTCAACTAACTAACATTCAAAAAGAGATTTAAAGGAGGCAGTGGACAACAAATTACTAGAGTTTGAGAGAGAGAAAGATTAGAATTAGATGTATATAGTCAGGTGAGAGTTGAACCTACAAAGGCTTGTGCTGTCACTAAAACAGTAAGGAAATAGTGCAAAAAGAAGAGGTCTCAGGCTAGAGCCTTGAAGAACAACAGTGCTTAGGATTGGAATATGAGTGAAGAACAAACCCAAGGAGATGCAGTGATGGTAAGAGAAAAACTAGGAGAAAGCAGAGTATGAAAAACCAAAGGAGGAGTATTCAGGGAGACCATGGTCATCAAGGTCAGAAAAGGAGGAAGAGGACTGAGAAAAGGTTATTAGATTTAGCAACAAAGAGAAAGGGCATTTTTAGTAGAATAATAGGATAAAAAGGCAAATTACAAAGAGTGAGTGTGAAGAGTGAATGGTAAGAAAATAGGGGCAGAAAGTGCTGAAAGTGTAACTTTTTAGAGTTCAGTAGTAAAAGACAATAGAGGATGAAAATGTGAGATGATGTCAGAATTAAGGGAAGGTTGTTATTTGAGTCTTAGTAGGCTGTGGGGAAGGAGCTAGAGCTTAAAGAGAAAGATGAAAAGAGATGAAGAAACAAGGAGAGAGAAAATGGTACACAGGGAAGAACAGTGAACAAGCTAGATCCTATGACCTATAAAGGACTGATGGGGCAAGATCCTGAAGGAAACATCCAAGGAAGACAGATCTCAGGAGGTTAGTCTTAGAAAGGTAAAGGACTATTTATTTCTTCCTTTGCAAACTTGAACAAAAGAGGAGATGCATGAACATATAGAGAAATTTTGAGATAAACAGTAAAGAGTGAACTCACAATGAATGGCCTGGTTGTTTTCTAGTGAAATAGGAAGCAAGGGCCTCTTCTCAGAAGGACAGTGAAGATGATGTTGAGACTTCAGAGAAGAAAAGTGGCTTAACCACTAGAAGAAGTCTGACAGTCAATCAGGGTGAATAAAGAAATTGCCACTCAGCAAGTGAGGACCCAGTAGACATTAGATAATGTAAAATATAATGGAACCAGTCAGCAAGGGGTTATATCTTCCTGTAGCAATGTTCAGGAGCTCTGGAATAGAAGCAGACAAGGTAGCTGGAAGAAGTGATAATGTACTTGAGGTTTTTTGGAGCCTGGACAGTAAAAGAGTTAAGGAAGTAAGACAGCCCCTTGTTGAACTAGATGATCAGGGGATCATGTGTTCTTAAGTGGTTGAACTTTAAAAAAAATGTTTGGATAACTATATTTCAGTATAACTATTTTCCTTTAAAATACTATATGTTTTAATTTATGCATTTAAGCCATTCTTCTGAGATGGAGTCCATAGGCATTGCCAGACTGTCAAAGGGGTCCATGACACAAAGAAGGTTAATTTGTACACATGAATTGTGGGGGAAAAAATTAGATCAGAACAAGAGTGATGAATTTGGAGAAGAGAATGAGATGGTTCCATAATTAGAAGATTCCTGAGTCCAAATCTAAATCTATGAGCATATGTATAATTCTATCATTCATAATATAAAAATGGTACTTTTGATCCTAACAGCAGGGCAAAGCCTCATTTATTCATTCAGTGGGCATTTATTGAACACCTGCTATGAACAAAGCCTTCTGCTTGTAGGATAGAGAGGAGGGAGCTATACAAAAATGTTAGGACATGGCTCCCCTTGAGGAATTTATAGCCTAGTTGGAGAAAGAAGAGAAAAATGGAAGCAGGTTTAGGAAGAATGTGTCAGTGGAAGAGATGGGAGTTCAGGAGACGGTGATCAGAGAAGAGAATTTCAGAGTTCAAGAGATTAAAATGGACTTTTGTACCAAAATGGCAGAGTGAGGAGGGACCCTTCTGACACCCTCTAAAATTCCCTTCCAAACAACTAGAAAACCATCTCAAAATTGTTCTAGGACTAAGGAAGCCCTTTACCAGTACTGCAGAAAAGATCTGTCTTATTTAGGTGGAAGAGGAGTAAGATCCAAGAGAGCAGCAGCAGCCACCACCACCACTGGCCTCCCAGCAGGGAGTCTGCTGCAAAGCTCCAAACTTGGAGACATCTACCAGTGAGGTCTTATCTTCTGCAAAGCAGCAGCCTTCTCGCTAAGTAGCAAGGACCCATCCCAGTGATCTCATGCCCATCATAAGCCACCAGAAAGGCCCCCCTTGCTAACCTAGTGAAATCTGGCCTTGGAGCTTGCCAAGAATGAGACCCCCTCAACCTTGGGACCTACTGAGCAGAGAGATCCCGTTTCTCCCATATCCCACAGTAGGGCCCTACCTGGTACCAACCAATAACAAGATCCCTCCTCCAGGGCCAGCTACCAGAAAGACTTATCACAGTTCCCCAGCAGAAAGGCCCAGCAGGCCAATAGCTAAATTCCACACCCAAGGGAGGCCAGCAAGGAGGCCCCACTCCCCAATACAAGCCAGAAGGGAAACCTACCCTTCAGGAAAAACAAGCAGCTAAGCCCTAATGCCCAGTGAAAGCCAGAATTACAGCACAAAAAAAGCTTGGGACAATCTAGGACCAGAGACCAACTCTCACATAAAAACACCAAGACACCAAAATGAGCAAAACAAAACAAAGAGCTTGACTATACAAAAGGACATTGTACAAAATTTGTACAAAATATTTATAGCCATTTTTTTGTTGACTAAGAATTGGAAATTAGACAGATGTTCTTCAATTGGGGGATGGCTAAACAAGCTATATTATATGATTGTAATGGGATATTATTGTGCTATAAGAAATTACAAAGCAGGATGATACAGAAGTAATATCATGACCAAAGGTATGGAGGCAAGAAAGTGAGTGTTTGAAAAGTAGAAAATTATAAAGAATGGATAGATACACTCTTTGTGTAGTAGATGAAATGATGTGATTAAGGGATAAGAATGGAAAAATACATTTGGGTTAGATTAAATAAGGACTTGAAAGCTAAGGAGTTTGTACTTCATCTTGTAGGAGACAGGAACCTTACTGGTATTATTTACATGATATAGAGTCTTAGTGCTAGAAGGTCTGGCTTTGGAAATCATATAATCCAAACCTTTCATTTTTCACATAAGGAAACTAACTTGCTCCAGCCAAGTTTAGCATCTTAGAAACACCATTTGTTAAGCATTTCCTATGTTCCAGGCTCTGCACTAAATGCTAGGGATACAGAAGAAAAGCAACAACATTCATTGTATCCAAAGAGCTCACATTCTAATGATAAAGATAGTATATATGTGTATATACATATACATATATATGTATATCAGTACACACAACATAGCCAAGTAGGTAGCCTTAAGGGAGAAAGCACTAGTGACTTTAGGGACCACAAAATGCCTCTTGGAGGAAATGGTGCTGGAGTAGAATCTCGAAGGAAGCCTTTGATTTTTTTTTATTCAAAGAGTTGGAAATGAAAAGAGAAAGTATTCTAGGAATGGAAGAAAACTATTTCAAAGGCAGAGATATGTGAAAAATAATAGGCAAAGCTAGATGGCTAAACCATAGAATTCATGAAAACTGGAAAAATAGGAAGAGGCTGAGTTGTAAGGAGCTTTAAGTGACAAACAGGAGTTAGGTTTTTTATCTTAGAGATAATAGAGAAGCCCTGGATCTTATTGAAGGGGGAAGTGACAGAAAGATCTATGCTTTAGGAAAATCACTTTGGCAGCTGAATGGTGGATGGTTTGAAGCAGAGAAAGGTTTGAGGCTAGGAGTCCAGTTAGAAGACTACTATAATGGCTTAGGAGCAGCTAGGTGAACAGTAGATAGACCAGCACAGTGGATAGACCTAAATTCAAATCCAACCTCAGACATGTACTAACTGTATGGGACCCCATGCAAGTCATTTAACTCTGTTTTGCCTCAGTTTCCTTATCTGTAAAATGAGTTGGAGAAGAAAATGGCAAACTATTCCTGTATCTTTGGCAAGAAAACTCCAAATGGGATCACAAAGTCTGACATGACTAAACAATAAAAACAGCACTCTAGAAGAGAAGTTATTAGTGAAAGTGAAAGAGTGAAGATTGATTTGGTAGATACAAGTGAAATATCAAAAAGATGAAGGATTCTAGGGATGATGGCAAAGTTTATCATTGAAATGACTTACTATGGGTTTCAACATCCTCTATGTTTAGGATATGGTTGATGGACTGAGAGAATAGGGAGACT
The DNA here is from genome assembly GCA_023553655.1 of Myrmecobius fasciatus. NCBI lineage: Eukaryota > Metazoa > Chordata > Mammalia > Dasyuromorphia > Myrmecobiidae > Myrmecobius > Myrmecobius fasciatus. The sequence goes on from JAJPUD010002868.1 coordinate 186,283, forward strand.
GGAAGTCACAATGAATATATACAGCAGGTGTAGTGGATGGGAGGGAAAGGAAGAAATGGAGAGTAAGGCAGTTTTGTACATAGTAAAGGAAGCTCTGAGTTCAAGATCCTGAACATGGAACAGTTTCAAGTGATGATGAGGTCCAAGGTGTATCCATATAATAGTGGATGTTGAAATGAAGATAATTAATGGTGAAGAACTCTTGAACTTCAATAGTTGATGAACTATTAGCACAAATGTTGAATTTGTAGAGGGTAATGATGAGAGATATAGTGAAGAGTCTTCAGCAGGTGAAAATGATTGTACTCTCTTATCTGTTTCCCTTTGAAATAAATAGTAAATGTTTATGAGATGACAGATCAGTGTTGGAAACCAGTTTGTAGCCTGTGTTTTTTATGTGCATGTATGTATATGTGGATGTATCTGTTTGAAGATATGCTAAAATATCAGTCTGTGAACAGACTAGTAGATGCAACAGAGTGCCATCCTATACTATGTTATACCATGCCATACAATACAAAAAACAAACAAAACAACTTCTAATGCCCCTATCTGTGATAGGGTGCTAGGAGAAATATAGAGTTTAGAAAAGTCATGAATTCTTTCCTCTCAGTGCTTACAGTCTAGTAAAAGAATGAGAATCCATATAAATAACTAATATAAATTACATAATAAGAGTTAAAAAACAGTTATACATGAAATATAATGGTCCAAGGGGGACTAATTATTACTAATTGGGGGAGCAATCAAAAAAGCTTTCTGGAGTAAATGGATTTGCATTGGTTTTTTTTAATCTCAATAGTATTTTATTTTTCTACAAAAGTAAAGATAGTTTTCAGCATTCATTTTTGTATGACTGTGTTCCAAATTTCTCTCCCTCCTTCCCTAAGACAGCAAATAATCTGATACAATTTAAATATGTTACATTTGATTTTTAAAGACAAAAAGAATTCAAGAGGTGCAGTCTGCAACTTTAAAAGAGAGATCAAACCTGAGATTTTGATGCCATTGACACAATGTTCTAACTAATGGAACTAAATAGCTAATGAGCAGAAAGTGCTCCTGGGCTTTTTTTAAACTTTATATTGTCCAGTAAACTTTGCAAGCTTCTAGGTTCACTTTTCTGGTTTCTTTCACACAATCAGATTTCATTTCCCTTTCCCCCACTTTCTTTTCCTCTCTCAAGACTATGCACCTCTTTTACCCTTGAGTTTCCTTCTTTTTTCTCTTATTCAGAATTCTACTTGGAGGAACAAGAGCAACAGAGACATATCCTCCATGAAGCTCAAGCGTTCATCCAGATTGACAGGAGAGGTAAGGGCTATAAAATCTAGCTGTTCCCCATTCTACAGCTTCCTTGTTATCCAGAGAAGTCCTCCCTGATGCATTTGTGAGCAGTGTGGAAAGAGCATGAGAGTAGACCTCCATTCTGTTATTGATCTGCTCTATATTTTGGGGTAATTCACTTTATTTCTCTGAGTCTCAGTTTTTTTTTTTCATCTGTAAGATAGGGATGCTTCTGTTTAATAAAGGAAGTTATAGAATTTTTTCCAGATGCTTTGGATTTAAATTCACATTATTTTGTATGTTGCTCTGCCCCTTCGTACTCATCTCTCCCTCTCCCCTAACCCAAAAAAGAAAGAAGAGAAAAAAGAATCTAATTGTGTCTTCTGAATAACAGGTCTTTACCACCAAATTTTTCAGAGACCAGAGGATGGGGTAAAGACAATGTGAGATAGAATAGACAAAAATAAATAGGCAAATCATGGAATAGAGAAGTCATGTGGATTAAGGAGATGAAAATACTTGAGATCCACAAAGATAATTTTATACTTGGGGGAAAATTCACAGGAAGCTTTGGAAAGGATATTCTATTCCATTCAATAAATATTTATTGAATCCCAACTGTGAGCCCAAATCTGGGCGAGGCACTGTAAGGACTGCAAAGAAATATAAAGCACAATCCCCACTCTCAAGATGTTTAGAGTTTAGTAGAGGAAACTAAACCATTGTGTATAGTTGAAGAACAATGTCAGGCAATATATGATAGGTGTCTAATGGAGGATCAAGAAAAGCTTTAAAAACCTCAAAGAAATGAGACCACTATGTCTGGAGTAATAATAAAAACTCATATGTAGGTAGTGTTTTCTGTGTGTATATATATATATATATATACATATATATATATATATATTTGATTTGGATGTCTCATTTGTGTTCCAAGTATTCTTTACAAGCATCTGGCCTCCCTAGAGCATCTCTGAGATCAGACTTTGGGGGTCAGACAGATTTTTAGCTACACAAAGCTACACTCAAACAGTATTAGTAAATGATAAATAATAATACACACAATAAATATGATATATTCATATATACATGCTTACATAATACAATAAATACTATTGTGATGAATCAGTGTAATGATGAACCATAGTGCCAAAGAACTAATGATGAAACATCCAACTCACCTCCTAATAGAGAGGTAAAAGATTCAAAATACAGAATGAAGAAAATTTATCTGGACATGGCCAATGTGGAGCTTTGGAATCCAAGGATCTGGGTTTGCTTTGTACTCCATTCACTTACTTTTAAATATATTTTGTTTTAATCGGCCAAAATCTGCCTTCTAAATGTTTCCCTACCTTGAAAAACAACACACACACACACACACACACACACACACACACACACACACACATGCATAGGAGCATGTGCACCCATGTATGAATTTCTGGGGGTGAGGGGGGAAGCTAGATAGCACAATGGATATAATGCTGGACCTGGAGGCAGGCAGACCTGAGTTCAAATCTGGCCTCAGATGCTCACTGGCTGTGTGACTCTGGGACAATTCGCTTTGCCCAGTTTGCTTCAGTTTTCTCATCTATAAAATAAGTTGAATGAAATGGTAAGCCACTTTAGTATTTTTGCCAAGAAAATGGAGTCACAGGGGCAGCTAGGTGGCACAGTGGATTGAGCACCAGCCCTGAAGTCAGGAGGACCTGAGTTCAAATCTGGTCTCAGACACTTAACATTCCCTAGCTGTGTGACCCTGGGCAAGTCACTTAACCCAAATTGCCTCAGCAAAAAAAAAATAAAATAAAAAAATAAAATAAAATGGAGTCACAAAGAATCAGCATGACTAAAACAAAATTTATGTGTATGTATAGTCAATTGAAACTTTAAACAAACCTCCATATCGGCCATGTCCAGAAAATTTTTCCTCATTCTGCATTTTGAATCTTTTACCTTTCTATCAGGAGATGAGTTGGATGTTTCATCATTAGTTCTTTGGCACTATGGTTCATCATTACACTGACTCATCACGATAGTATTTATTGTATTTTGTAAGCATGTACATACGAATATATCATAGTTATGCACAGTCATTTCTTCATCCATTCCCCAATTGAAGAACACTGCCTAAGATTTTCATTCCTTATCATCTCATAAAAGAGCTCCATTTCTTTCCCCACCTCTCCCATATATTCCTTTTCCCTTATCTTTCTATTCTTTTCTTAAGATAATACATAATAGAATTACTCCCAGATTTTGTGTGATTGTATTATATCTATGATCTAAATGGTAACAAGGAAGGGAGAAAGGGTGGAAGAAAGGGGAAGGAAGGGAGGAAGGGAAGAAGGGAGGAAGGAAGGAAGGAAGGAAGGAAGGAAGGAAGGAAGGAAGGAACGAAGGAACGAAGGAACGAAGGAACGAGGGAGAGGTGAAGGAAAAAAGAACAGAGGGAAGGAGCAGTTAAAAATAGAGAAAAGGAATAAGCATGGGGCTAGGGTGGAATGTGACATAAAGGTAAGGAGCAGTAACAATGAACAGTGAATAGCAAACACAGTTAGAACTATGGGTGCAAATCAGGAAGAAGTAAAAGATAAAGTTAAAAAGAGTCCAGATTGCAACAGTCCACACATACTCAGGGACTATATTCCTGGTATTAGATTGACTCAAGAACCTTTCCAGCTGAGGCAGGGGAAAGCAGGGCCACTCCTATTTAGAAATCTCATTCAGAGAGACAAGCTCTATGCTAACTTTAGAAAATGAATCAGATTGGTTTGGGGAGTCTTTGTAGAGAACAGAATCTCACAGCTTTTTAACCATACCTAATTAGCCCAGGAAATGGGGAATTTTGTGTATTTGCTCTCCTTTCCTTGCATATATACAATATCTCCTTACTCTCCCTAGTCCCAGATTTATTTCCCCTCACAATAAAAAAAAAGAAAAAAAAAAGAAAAACACAAAATATTGTCATCCCCACAGCTCTCTGACACAGTAACTTTGTCCTGGGGAGAAAAATTCCCCAAAAGAGGTTTTCTCTCAGCTTCTTCTTTTCCCCCACTTCTTACTCCCTCCCTGGGTTTTAGGTGACAAGCAAGCTGAGCAGTGGAGAGGAAGCCTTTGAGGAAGAAAGTCCTATCATAGAACGACCTATGTCCAACCTAGAAAAAGTACACTTCATCATCATAAATGCCATCCAAAGGCCCAATATCAGGTTAGTGACCTTCAGATTTTCTCCTCAGCTCTATCAAATGCTGATCTCTTCTAACCCTAACAGCATCTTCCTGCCACTTCCCACCCTATACCTATTATCCTTTGGTTCTTTGTCTTTACTCTACCTAACCTTCAGAGGTGGGCTGCTGGGGCCACCTTGTACAGTCTGGGAGAGTGGATAGTGAAATTTTCAGTGAGTATTTATACCTCAGAAACAAGCAAACCAAATCAGAGCTCGATTTATTGTTTTGTTAATTGTCTGGATTCAAAAAAATGATGGAGCAAATATTCATGATGCAGATTAAGTTTCAAAATGTGTTGTGGGTACAGTTTATTTTTTTTATTAAAGCTTTTTATTTGTATAACATATGTATGGGTAGTTCCTCAGCATTGATCTTTAGAAAGCTTTCTATTACAAATTTTACCCCCAGTCCCCTCCCCTCCCCTAGATGGCAGGAAGTCCACTACATGTTAATAATGTTGAAATACTTGACAAGTTGTGCAAGAAAAATCCTATCTACAAGAAAAGAAAAGAAAATCAGAGAAAGGCAACACATTGCAAGCAAATGTCAATAGAGAGCATGAAAATGTTATATTGTGGTCCACATTTCATATACCTCTCTCTGGGTGTATATGGCTTTCTTCACTGAATAATTGGAACTGGTTTGAGACAATTCTTTGTTTCAGAGAGCCATGTCCATCAGAGGTGATCATCATGTAATATTGTTGTTGCTGTGTATAATGATCTCCTGGTTCTGCTCGTTTCACTCAGCATCAGTTCATGCAAGTCTCTCCAGGCTTCTTTGAAATCGTCCTGCTGGTCGTTTCTTACAGAGCAATAATATTCCATAATATTCATATACCATTATGAATTTATTCAGCCAATCTCCAATTGATGGGCATCCATTCAGTTTCCAGTTTCTAGCCACTACAAAAAGGGCTGTCACAAACATTCTTGCACATGTGGGGCCCTTTCCCTCCTCTAAGATCTCTTTGGAATATAAGCCTAATAGAAACACTGCTGGGTCAAAGGGTATGCACAGTTTGACAACTTTTTGAGCATAGCTCCAAATTACTCTCCAGAATGGTTGGATCCGTTCACAGTTCCACCAACAATGTATTAGTGTCCCAGTTTCCCCACATCCCCTCCAGCATTCATCATTATCTTTTCCTGTCATTTTAGCCAATCTGACAGATGTGTAGTAGTACCTTAGAGTTGTCTTAATTTGCATTTCTCTGATCAATAGTGATTTGGAGCAACTTTTCATATGACTAGAGATGGTTTTAATTTCATCATCTGAAAATTGTCTGTTCATATACCTTGACCATTTATCTATTGAAGAGTGGCTTGAATTCTTATAAATATGAGACAATTCTCTATATATTTTAGAAATGAGGCCTTTATCAGAACCATTAAATGTAAAGATGATTTCCCAATTTGATGCTTCCCTCCTAATCTTGTCTGCATTAGTTTTATTTGTACAGAAACTTTTTAACTTAATATAATCAAAATTATCCATCTGGTGTTCAATTAAGAGTTCCAGATCTTCTCTGGACATAAATTTATTCCATCTCCACAGGTCTGAGAGGTAAACTATATTACGTTCCTCTAATTTGCTTACATCACTCTTTATGTCTAGATCATGAACCCATTTAGATCTTATCTTGGTGTGTGGTGTTAGGTGTGGGTCAAGCCCTAATTTCTTCCACACTAGTTTCCAATTTTCCCAGCAGTTTTTGTGGAATAGTGAGTAGGCACAGTTTATTTTCAGAGTTCATGGTTAAGTAGTTGTCAACATACTCCTGTCTATCTTCCTCTGTCCCTGGTTCCCTGATATTTAAATATTTACAACAAATATTTTTATAACAAAACCACCTGTATTTGCTCTGTTTTATGCACTCTGATGCATGAAAAAAAAGTTCCACCTTTAAGGCAACTATATGCTATGGTGAATAGAGCATTAGACTGAGAGACAGAAAGAACTAAATTTTAATCCTGCCTCAAGCACAGTCTAATTGTGTGATCCTGGGAAAGTTGCATCCTCTCATAGAGATAATTAAATCTCCTATCATATGGGTTATTGTGATGATGAAATTAAATAGCACGCATAAAGCTCTTTGCAAGCCTTAAAATACTATAAAAATGCAAACTATAGTTATAGTTGGTTTCTAGAGCAGAAAAATTAAGGAGGTGATTACCACAGAAGGATCCTTCATTTTAGGGAAGGACTCCCTGTTTGGTCTCTTAAAATAACTAACTTTCCATGGGAATTTAACATAAAATTTACTTTGCAGAATTTTGATTTGCACAAAGCTTACAGGAAGTACAACTGGGACTTAGAAAAGCTCCTGTTTAATAAAAAAAAATGTTTCCAAAGAATAAGTAAAACTCAGAACACTATTAGACCCATTTCTATAGCTCCAGGGAGTAGAAATAAGTGGAAAATATAGGGAGGCAGATTTCAGCTCAATATAAGAAAGAGCTTTCTATTAATTAAAAAATGTGCCTCAATGAAACAGGTGCCTTATAAAGCAATGAGCTTCCCTGTTAACTATGAATGTTCTGTGAAAACTAACTGTCCCTCTAGCAGAAATTCTCACACTGCTTAGAATTATGGCTCAAATAAACTCTAAGGGTCCTGAGACTTTAAACTGCTATGAAGCTATGAATTCTAGGTAAGCCAGAAGACTTAGTCAATGTCTTGGTTATTTCTTGATCTTACTGAGTTCATAGATTTAGATCATATTTTTGTGCTGAAAGGGTTAGAAGCACCAAGTCCAATCCTGTTATTTCACAGTTAAGGGAACTGAGACCTAGGGAAATTAAGCTACCATGAATAAATCAGCATAGATGACTTCCCCAGATTAATTAGCTATGGAATATAATGCTCTGAAGGGTTAGGATCTGGGAGAAGCATATTTTTACTGGGAAGAAGGGATTAGTAAAAGTGCAGAACATGCACTTTTTTTGAAAAGAATTTGTTTTGAAGGGGTCCTTATGATGAAGGATCCTGGTCAGCTTGAGCATTGGAAAGAAAGACAAACAGAATAAGAGGGAGAGAGAAGGGAGAGGGAGAGGGAGGGAGGAGAGAGACAGGAGAGAGAGAGAGAGAGAGAGAGAGAGAGAGAGAGAGAGAGAGAGAGAGAGAGAGAGAGAGAGAGAGAGAGAGAGAAATAGAGAAACAGAGATAGAGACAGAGAGACAGAGACAGAGACAGAAAGAGAAGACAGAGAGACACAGAGAGAGAAACAGAGAGAGACAAAGACAGAGAGAGTTGAGGGCCAGAAAAGGGATGTTAAAGAAAGACATGTAGTAAGTGCCAAAGATTTCAGGCATAAATCTTAGTGGGTACCATTTCTGTCCTCTATCTCCACCTTTTCTCTTTCATTGTTCTTAACCTTATCATCTTCAGAATTATCATCTCTGTCATTAACTCTCTTTATGACCTTAGGCAAATTGCTTCCACCCCAATCTCAGACTCAGTTTACTCATTTATAAAAGGAGTGGACTGTACCATTCTAACCTCTCAGGTCTCTACCTTCACCAAAATAAGTGATTTTATTTCTTCCTATAATTCCCTTGAGCCTCCATGTCTTCAGCTGCAAATGAACTCGTGCCAGGTGGTCTTTCACATTCTGTGACATGATGTCCTCACCCAGCATTTTACCAGCTCCATCCCCACTGCTTGTGTCCCTCTTTCAGAGATGAGATCTACTGCCAAATCTGCAAGCAGCTGTCTGAGAATTACAACAAGAACAGTTCTGCAAGAGGATGGATTCTACTGTGTCTTTGCCTTGGCTGCTTCCCCCCTTCAGAGAAGTTTATGAAGGTACAATTTCAGGCCTCTTAGGTGGCAGGGAAGATAGCTTTGGCTTTAAGGGAGCCCAAGACTCCGGAGTTACTAGTACCATGGTGTAGTGGAGATGAAAAATGGCTTTGGAAGGAGAGAAATCCTAGTTCTGTTCCATAATACCTACGTGATCCTGAACAAATTATGCCCCCCCCCCTTTGGGCCTCAGTTCTGTCATCTACAATTTGAGAGGCTTGGATTGGACACTTTCTAAGAAGACATCTAACTTTAAATTTCACATTTCTATGACTGGCAGGACTCCATAAATCTCGAGATGATGCTATAGTCAGCCTTGGGACCCAGGTGGGAATAACTTGGGATCATTGCTATTTGGCTGACTTAGAGAGGAAGTGGTTTGCCAGTTCCTTCTCCATTGCATTGAGCCAAACAGAGGTGAGGTGACTTGCTCAATGTCACACAGCTAGTAAGTAGCTGAGACCGGATTTGACCTTGTCAGCTCTTCCTGACTCCAGGCCATCTAGCTGCCTTTAAGTACTCTAAACATGTCCAAGCTAAGTTACTTGGAGGTGGTCTAATTTTTTGTCAGCTAGGTTGCACGGCAGACAAAAGCTTGGAGTCAAGAAGACCTGAGTTCAAATCTAGCCTCAGACATTTACTAGTTGTTTCCCTGAGCAGATCATAGATGATCTACAAAATCTGCAAAATTGGGATAATAATGGCACTTATTGCTGTGAGTGTTGTGAAGATCAACGGAGGGTAATGATAAAGTGTTTAGCACCACAGGTTTGCACTTGGCAAGCATTATATAAATGTTGGCAATTATTATTTCTAGGATATTAGTTACCCATCTCACTCATCCCCTCAGGAAGAAAACTGAGAACTGAGTACAACTGAGAATCTCACAAGTGGGAGGCACTGGACGCTGCTCTGGGGAGCATCTAGCTTCATTTGAGCTCTTTCTCCCTAAACTGTCTTTCATCCCCCCAGTACCTGCTCAACTTCATCAGCAAAGGGCCAGCGGGTTACAGATCATTCTGTACAGAGCGGCTGAGGCGTACCTGTGCCAATGGACTGAGGATGGAGCCTCCCAACTCTCTAGAGCTCCAGGTAGGAGCCCTAATTCTGGGGCCCCAGGAGGGAAGAAGATGGGGGTCCAACACATGCACAGATGGAGTCTCCATGCAGAGGACATGAGTCTCTTCATGTGGAGACCCCCATTTTGCACTTCTACCAGAAGACACCCATTGTGCATCTTTCCAGAGAAGCCTTCAGTAGGTAGTGAAGGCAAGGTTAAGGAGGAGAGGGAAGAGCCTGGGTCCTTCACAGTGTATCCTCAATGTTCATCATTTTCCCTCTGGTGTTTTCCCTACCCAAAACCCCACAGGAAAGCCATAATAACTTTCCATGGGCTTCCTACAGATGGGGAGGACAACAAAAAGCCGCCATATCTCCCTAAGGTAGATGATCTCCCGAATTATCAATTACATAATTATTCAGTGTCAACTCTACAGCTAGCACATGCTAGAAACTGGGGATATTAATACAAAGAATACAAGCATTCCTGTTGATGTAGGAACTGGGACAACTGGATCAGAACTTGGCCACTTGTTACTTTTCAGTATGACTCGTGAGTAAACAGGCAAATTACAGTCATTTGGGGACCTACCAATGAAGCACTCTCTACTATAATAAGTCACCATTAGCAAAATCATTTAATTAAGAGGACCGATGAGGAAGCAAACAGAGTGGTGATGCAAAATGTCACATGCCTAAAAATTAATAAATAAATAATTTTTTGAATTGTTATGCACATTTTTTGCCAAAGTGGGGATTTGTTTTGACTGTCACAGGGGTTTGGGTTGGGTTATTTTTTGTTTGTTTGTTTTAGGGAGGTCAAGAAAGTTCTTTTTTTAATTCAGGAGGGAAAGAAAATAATGACTTACAAATTGAAAAATTAAGAGAGATTCAAGAAATCTTTTAATTAAAACATAAAATTTATCTAAATAATAAGAAGAAACCAAACACCTGAATTTTGTTCCTCCTGTCACTTAATTGGCTGTGTGATCCTGGACAAACTTATTTGACTTTCCTAAACCTTAATTTCTCCCATATGTAAAATGATGAAAATAATAGCACCAACTTTCCCAGTATTTTTATGAGGGTTAAATGAGCTAATACAGGCAATACACTTTACAAACCTTAAATAATAATGATAGTTGGTATTTCTATAGAGCTTTAAAGTTTGTGAATATTACCTTAGTTTGTTCTCACAGCAACCCTGGGAGGTAGGTGCTATTATTGTTCCTATTTTATAGATGAGGAAATTAATTGCCTAGGAACACACAACTGCAACTGATAAGAGTCTGAGGCAGAATTTGACTCCAAATCCAGTGCTCTGTGCACTACAATACCTGCTTGTGAATCTCCTTTAAAGCCCCATATAAAGGCTAACTATTAAAAAATAATAATAATGATAAATGTTATTATTACTATTTTTGGCAAGTACAAACCAGAAAATATCTCTCAAAACATGATACATTCTGGGACCCCCAAATGCCTTGGAGCATCAAATCCTGGAGATTTTTTTCTTTGTTCATGCCCATTAAGGAAGTTAGTAAAGACATAATTGATATGAATACAATCCTTATAAATATGATATGCTCTTCAGATGAAAAGCAATATTATTTTTATATTTATTTTCCTTCTTTAACAAATATTCACTGAGTGTCTGCTTTGTGGGAGGCTATGGAGGATGCAGAGATGTGTACATCCTCAGAGAGTTTAGAGTTGAATAATCACAGGTTACAGGGAGGTGGAGCAGAAGAAATCAATGGTGAATGGAGGAGGCTGGCTCTGGTAATTGTTGATAGGATAGTATATACCCACACGAGCAAACTAGAATCTTTTTATGCTGAAAGATTTACACAATTACTCACAATACATCCAAGTGTGTAAATCCATGGCTCTTTGGTCTCAACCTCAATCAAAAAAATAGAGAGAGGCTGAATCCAAGTCTTCTGTGGGGACTTTGTTGCAGGCAGTCAAGTCTAAGACTCGCATTCTTTTCAACGTCACTCTGATGAATGGAGAAAGCCTTACAATTACAGCGGACTCTGCCTCTTCCTCCAAAGAAGTCTGCCAGCATATAGCTGAGAAACTACACCTGAAGGATCTCTTTGGGTTTTCCCTCTACATTGCAATATATGACAAGGTAACATGTATATGTCTACACAAACACATAATCCTGCACATATACAGACAGATGTGCATCCTTTTACTCTGAATACAGACCTACAAAATCTAAGAATTGGAAGGGATCTCAGAGATTACCTGGATTTCCTCATACCCACCTTAATACCTGGCTGCTAGACATGCTATGCCCAATCCCTATAACCCAGACTCAAACACCATATACCCAGTCACCACATACTTAGGTACCCATAAAACCCAGACAACTCCTGGTCAGACAATGTCACCCTCAAGCATTCTCTTATCCAGACACCTATGTTTACACAGTGATGTTCACATTCTCTTAAAAAAGATTCCTGTATTTATATAAGCACAAATATACAGAGGTACCCAAAGATCTACCTTCCCATTACCATATCCCCCACATACTCCCATGCCCAGATTTCCACACCCGCAGTGGTCCCCCACATCACTGCATCCAAAGATATTAGATCAAGTTCATCTTTAGGCAATAGGTGTCATGACCCCAATGTACAAACTGACTTATTTGCAAACAGGTTTTCCTCCTTCTAATTAGAGAGATAGACTCTGGCCAAGTGGGGAGAGGCATCTGTGGCCCTTCAAAACCAATGATAGCATTATTTAATTTGGCTTTAAATGATCAGAACCGAGAAAAATCCTGATGAAAGAAAGTTAGTCCTACCATTTAGAAACTGTCAAAATTAAAATTTCAAAACCTGAGTGGATCACTGTACTTCCTAATGGATTCATTTTTTAGTTTCTTTTTTGAACTTATTATAATACAACCAACTTCACATTTGCCCAGATACCAATCCTCTTTTAAAAGTATTAACACATCCCCTCTCTGAGCCTCAGCTTTCTTATCTGTAAAGTGAGGGTCTTATACTAGATATCTCTGACATTGCAGTTTGAGCATCCCATAACTCTTATGATGTATGGTTTTGTACAGACCTGTGCTGTTACATTTATGTAAGAAGAGCTAGACTGATAAAGGGGAAATTCCTTCACTGCCTTCATCTTGTGATTTGGAAGCCCTCTCCTACAAAACTACTTGTCCCATTGTCCTTTACATTTTACCATGAGATAGTCATTTCTTTGAATGAAGGCTCTCTTCCTATGGAAGCAGCACAGGGAGTGGGCACATTAAGTCACTCTTAGTCGTTCAGACATTAATATCAACTAATTTTCCAGATCCTTTCAGTAGAGCAGTTTTCGACAGAAAAAGTAGCGAGAGTATATGGGAGAGTAGATAGGGAGTTAGTAAGGGGCAGACTACTAAGGTGTAAGAAATGTGCTAAAACTGAAAGTAGAAAAGCCTTGGAAACAAACTTCACTGAAATTTTGCTGAATCCGTTATAAATTGAATATGCGTCTTTGTGCATCCATGTGCACCATGCATATTATACATGAGTGAATGAAGGAGGTGAATGATGGGGAAGGAAACAGCCCTGGATTTGAAGTTCCTGGGTTTAAGTTCTAGCCCTGTCACTTCTAACTATGTAGTTTTGAACACATCACTTCTTGCTAAGTCTCAGCAGAAAAATGAAGTGGTTGAACTAGATGATCTTTAACTTAGAAAATCTCAAGATTCTGTGGTGTAGATGTATTTGTATATATATTTATGTCTTACAGAGATATAGGTACTTATGTATATGTGCACATACACAGAGAATAATTGTCCAGATTTGGAACTTTAAATTAATTGTTCTTTCCATGTGTGTGTATGATGTGTGTATGTTATGTACATGTATGTATATGTATATATATAATTTATATTTTTATAGTTATATTTTAAAGTTGTGTATGTACACACACATATACACATGGACACATGCAGTATTGTCCAGGATTTGGAACTTTAAATCCAGTGTTCTTTTCATACATGCATGTATTTATATGTATATATGTACTTATATGTGTATATGTGTACGTATATATGTGTGTTACAGGTATATATGTACACACAAAGAGTGATTGTCCAGGAATTAAAACTTTAAATCCAGTATTCTTTCCATATTTGTGTGTGATTGTCCAGGATTTGGAATTTTGAATCCAGTATTATTTCCATATGTGTGTATGTACACAAATATACAGATGTGTCTATAAACATGTGTGTATGCATGTATATGTATGTATTTATATCTTACAGATATACACACACATACACACACACACACACACACACAGAATAATTGCACAGGAATTGAACCTTTAAATCCAATGCTCTTTCCATATACATAATATATATGTATATGTATGTATATGTATGTGGGTATTTATACATACCACACACACACACAGAAACAGAGAGAAAGACAAAGAGAGGGATGGAGGGAAGGAAAGACAGAGAGAGACAGAGCAGAGAGAGGGAGTGACTGAACTGAGAAAGGAAGAAATCTTGGATGTTTTCTCCTCCTCCTGGTGGAAAGCTGACTTCTGGGTCTTGGGCTCTCCCCATGTCTTATTCTCTGTTCCTCAGGTCTGGTCATTAGGTGGAGGGCGGGATCATGTGATGGACGCCATCTCCCAGTGTGAACAACTGACCAAGGAGAAGGGGGAGAATGAACGCCAGTCCCCTTGGCGCTTTTTCTTCCGCAAAGAAATCTTAACTCCTTGGCATGACTTCAAGCAGGATCCGGTCAGCACAGAACTCATTTATCGCCAGATTATCCGAGGATTTCGGTTTGGAGAGTACCGCTTGGAGACGGTGAGAGGGGATTCTTTGAAACAATCAATCCATCAACTCTTTTGTCTCCTATGGTTTTTCATTATAATTTCTTGAAATAAAACTGAAAAACAAGGCTTTGTTAAAGCCCACTGTCCTTCAAATGGAACTACTTGACTAAGCCTTAAAGCCCAAATCACTCTGGTTTTCAGTGATTGGTCAATAATAGGTCCTAGTCTCCTCACTTGTTCATTATTTGGATTTTTATGGCTCAGATTGAGTGTAAATAGCAATTATTTTTGCTCTGGCCAAAAGCTCTGAGAGTCTTTCCTTCCTAGATTGACTCTTTTATAAAGGCAAACTAGGTCAGCTTTTGCCTCAATTCTTACCTAGCTTTTGATCACTGAATGAGTGTTGCCTCAAACTGAGACCTGGGAAAGAATTCAGCTAAAAAAGTCCAAGGTCTCCCATTGTAAATGGGGCACTGACCATTCATCCTGACCTGTGTTGTGTCACTTTGCACAGCTCTCCCTCAGTTAAATCCAATTCACTTGCAAATCAAGACATGGCCCTTTTGATGTCTTTGGTTCTTTTTGAGAATAAAGGACAACATCTCTGTCAATCAACAAATATTTAACTACCTACTACGTGCCAAGTATCACATTAAGGACTGGTGATTCAAAGTAAAAAGTAAAATAGATTCTGACCTCAGGGACTTTGCATTCTATATGATGATGCATTCTACAGAATAGACAGACAGACAAATAGGCAGATAGACAGACAGATAGACAGACAGACAGACACATGTAGCATCCCCTCTGCTTCATTCTCTGAACTTGAACTCATTATGGTAGATTGTGTTCCCAATGAAGTGATTACTAACCTTGAAATTCAGGAATAACCCTATAGATGACTACTTCTCACAATTTCTCTCTAGGGCTTCTCATTAATAATTTGTCAGTAGACTCAACTAGTTCTTAGAGTCAATTAGTCAACAAACACTTATTAAAGATCTACTATATGCTGGCATAGGAAATGCAAACAACTATTTGCAAGTAAGATATAGATGGGAGAAGTTGGAGATAATCAACAAAAGGAAAATACTAACATTAAGGGAGATCAAGAAAGATCTCCAATAAAAAGTGGAATTTTAGCTGAGATTTGAAAAAAAGTCAGAAAACTGAGATGAGAAGGCAGAACATTCCAGTCATAGGACACAACTAGGAAAATGCCCGGTCAGGAGATGAAACATCTTGTGTGAAGAATAGCAAAAAGGCCAGTATTACATTGAAGATTACATAAAGGGAAGAAAATGTAAGAAGACTAGCAAGGTAGGAATAAACCAGATTAGGAAGTATTTTAAATTCCAAACACAGAATTTTCCATTTTATCCTGGATGGAATAGGGAGCCAGTTAAGTTTAATGAACAGAGTAGTCATACAATCAGACTTTTCCTATAGGAATATCATTTTGACAACTGAGTGGAGCATGAGCTAAAGTAGATAGAAACTTGAGGCAGAGAGATGAACCAAAAGGTTATTGGAATATTCCAACAAGAGTGCATAGCCTGGACCAGGATGTTGACAGTGTCAGAAGAGAAGTAGGGGTACATAAGAGGGATGTTATGTAGGTAGAATCAGCAGGACTTGACAGTAGATTCAATATGGTAGCGATAGGGGAAGCAATTGAGAGGTGGTAGAGAGTCAAAGATAGTACCTAGATTGTGAGCCTGGATAACTGGGAAGATGGTGATGTCCCTCGAAATAATAGTAAAGTTAGGAAGAAAGGAGGACTTGGGAGAAAAGATAATGAATTCAGCTTTGGACATGTTGAGTTCACACTATTATTCTTGATTTATTTTTGCAACGTGGCTGGTACAGAAATGTGTTTTGCACAATTTCACAAGTGTAATGAATTTCATGTTGCTTGCCTTCTCAGTGGGTTGGCAAAGGCCTAGAGGGAAGAAAAGAATTTAGAACTCAAAAAAATGTGTTAAATAAGTAGATAAAAAGAGTTTTTGGGGAAAAAAAGATGTGTATGGGATGTCTTGTTTCAGGTATCTAATAGACAATTAGAGATGTGAATCTAAAGGACAGGAAAGAGATTAGGATAGAGATTATAATTGCATCTATGGGAGCTGATGAGATCACCAAGCAAAATAGTATAGAGGGAGGAGTCAAGAAGGTCCAGAACAGAGTTTTGGAGAATACTCAAGGTTAGTGGGTGTAACTTGGAGGAAGATCCAGCAAAGGAAATTGAGGTGTGTTAGATAGGAGAAAGTGGTGTCAAGAAAACCTAGAAAGGAATGATTGATGGTATCCAAGGCTTCAGAGAGATCAAGGGGAATGAGGATTGGGAAGATCATTGGATTTGGCAACTAAGAGACCATTGGTAACTTTGGAGAGAGCAGTTTCAATTGAATAATGAAATTGGAAGACAGAATGTATACAAAGTTAAGAAGAAAGTGAGAAAAGAGGAAGTAAAGATGCCTATTGTAGATGGCTTTCTCAAGGAATTTAGCCATATCTCTTGAGAGATAATGGATGATAATTAAAGAGAATAGATGAGTCAAATGTAGGATTTTTTTTTTTGCAGATAGGAGAGACCTATTTGTTAGCAGTTGGAAAGCAGCTATTTGTCAGGTAACATTAAAGTTAAGGGAGAAAGTGGAAATGATTGAAAAAGCAATCTGTTAGAGAAGACAGAATGTAATGGAATTATTTGTGCATAAAGAGAAATTTGCCTCAAAAATCAGAAGGTCAGAGCAGATAGGTGGCAGAGTGGATAGAGTACTGGCTCTGGAGTCAGGAGGATCTGAGTTCAAATTTAGCCTCAAACACTTACTAGCTATAAGCCCCTGGGCAAATCACTTATCCTCAATTGCCTCCCCCACCAATACATATATAAATGTGTATGTGTATGTATGTATGTACGTATAGATAGATAGATATAGATAGATAGATAGAATTAGAATATCTTATCTATTCATGTGAGACAGAGGTGAAAGAGGAAATAGTGGCAGAAAGCATCTGAGTGATGAGAGATGAAGAGGGCAGAACTTTGGGTGAATGGCCTCAATTTTTCCAGTGAAATATGAAGCAAGCTCAGAGGGTGAGGAGAAGGGAAACTATGAAAAGTTTGAGAAGGGACAAAATGTTTTGGAAAAACTACTGATAGTGAGTCATTTGGGGAAAATGGGGTAAAAGAATTGCCTCATTACAGAGAGAATCCAGTTACAATTAAATTTCTATGGAACCAATCATCACAGTTCTGTGGTTTTTCTCCAATTTCTTTCAGTAATTTTTAAGTAGGAGAAAAGGCAGTGAGTGGTGGGAGTAATCCTAGGCTTAGGTTTGGCAGAATAGACTCAGTAATGGGATAAGGAGGTAAGTGATTTGAGAGAAGAGAACAGTATAGAGTGGAATGTGTTCATTAAAGGGTCAAGATGGAGAAATGAGGAAAATGTAACCAGTGCTTGGATGACCTGGGAAAGAACTGAGGAACAGAAGGATTCAAGACCAGAGTTTGAGGGTGAAAGGCACAGGGAGAAGTATAATGACAACAGGTTGTGACCAGTTAAAGGAATTGTAGAGATCATGAAGATGGAGTGAAACTCAGAGGAGGAGAGGTTATTGAGTGATAATGCATTTATGGGTAATGGCAAACTCAGAGATATGACCATCTCTATGTGTAGCTGAAATTTGGGAAAGAGAATATGTCATGGGAAATGATGCAATGGATAGAGCACTGAACCTAAAATCAAGAAGACCTAAATTCAAATTCTGCCTTAGACATTTAATGACTATGAACCTGAGCAAGTCACTTTATGTCAGTCTGCCTTAGTTTCTTCCAACTGTAAAATACAGGTTAATAATAGCACCTATTTCCCGAGATTATTGTGCACATCAAATGAAATAATCTAGTTGTAAAGCACTTAGAACAATGCCTAACATATAGCAGACACTATATAAATGCTAGCTATTATTTTGAGAATTATGAGTAAGTTGAGGAACTAGGAGATTAGTGTATTTGAGAGAATATATGTCTGTTGAATATGTATGTGGAAGTTCCTTATTATGATGACAAAAATTGGGATGGAAAAATGTGAGCATTCTAAACTCATTGGGGAAAGAAAAGTAGTGTCCTGAATGATGGTCAATAACAACTGACAGAATTTTAAATTGGATAGTAAATAAGGATTAAATGAAGTTCAAAGGAGGAGAGGTTATTAAGTCATAATGGCAGAGAGAGAGCATAGAAGTGTGAGAGGAGCAAAGATATTTCAACTCTCCTACCTCAGCCAGTGAGTGGGAGATTTGAATAAAAGTGTAACTAGTGCTGGAAAGAGTACCCCAGGAAGATGTCTTCAGGAAGGAGCCAGGATTCAGTGAGAGCCAGAATATAAAAGGAATGAAAAAGGAAAAGATTTAAGATGAAAACAAATTAGAAGGAATGGGTGATCTGCATCTTGGGAGGATTAGGTTGAGGGAGACGGGAACAAGGATTGGATGGTGGGGAGCAGAGAACAGATTGGAATAACAACATCTAAAGATTCAAGATCATTAGGATGGAGAATGTATGAGAGGCTGGGAGTGTGTTAATGATGAGGAATGAGACTGAGTAGATTATTATTATCCTTAAGGTTTTGGTTTCAGGTTTAAGTCTTCTTAAGGTTTTAGGAAGCAGAGAAGTCAAAGAAATACTGGTCTCTCACTCTCCAGCACAGGCAGGACAGGTCAGAAGCCCACATGAACTCAAATGGCATAGCAGCAACATAATAACAAAGCACTTCCCCTGAGAGATCTGGGGTGCACTTTCCCGCAAAGACACATAGATTTGGAGGGTGAGTAAAGAGTGAACATAACCCTATGAAAATATACTTGCAGGAAATATAACTGGTCAAAGGAATTTACAACTCCAAAATAACAGGACCTCAATGTCCTTACTTTCTCTGGAGAATCTTTCCAAAGTTTAATTCAAGGCATGAGATTAATGATTGACAAGAGATTCTGCAACTATTCTAAGTCAGTACCCCATAAATGCTAGTATCTCAGCTGAACAGGAAGCCTGACTAGATTTATTTCTCTCAGGGAACATCATAGGACCAATTTGCTGCTAGGTGAGGCTGAACATATTTATTGCATACAATAAACTTTCTAGAACAATATAAAGCCCTGTTAGATCATGGGATTCCAATTATAGGCACAATAGGAGGACTTTATCAGTGGGGGCTGGAATAATCAAGGAAGACTTCATGGAAAAGGTAGAACTTGATGTGGGCCTTACGCTTGAGTAAAATTTTGGCTAACTAGAATAGAAGATAGAGGAAAAAATGACCTAAGCTAGGACCCAGAAGATGAACACAAAAAAAGCATGATGCATGGACATATTAAGAAAATTTCTCTGGCTAGAACAGGAGTTTGGACAAAGATGGGAAATTGAGTTGGATGGTCTTGATTCTAATCTCTATTCTATTTTTACCCTGCTCTCTGATTTTCATATAGTCATTCCCTCTCTTTTAGCCAGAGAGTTGGACTGGTTAATAGCAATAAGATTCTTTGAGCTCTTCCATATAATAATTCCATAACTAGATTTTAGAGGCCTTGTGAGCCAAGTAGAGGCTATATTAAGTTATCTAGTCTTCCTGAATGGGGAAAGCAATGGGTCAAATGAATATCTCTGGTACCTGACCAGACCTAATATAAGTACCAGTACATTTTATGACACTAATGGTTGGGTCAGGACTATTATCAGTGCATTATTAAATTTGAATCAGTGTGTCTAAGTCTGTAAAAAGCAATTGTTATCTGAAGTGGAGATCCTGTCTTTTTCTGTCTGAGATTGTTTGGAAGAGAGGATGATCCTACTAGGAGGCAGGGGGCTGTATCAAATGGACTTTCTTCCTTGTCTTACATATTTTCATTCCCTACCTCCCTAGGGATTAAGTGGGCCCAGTATTGATTGTAGGAAGTAATGATGAATTACTATTGGGTTGAACTGACCATGGACCTCAAAAGGAGAGGAGAGCAAGGCTTAAGGAGGAAAAGAACCCTTTTACTTCATTCTTCCATCAGGTTACCTATGATCAATTGAACTTTTACAGGAGAAGGACCTAGTAGAGGTGGTTGCCAAACACTGCTACATTGAGTTTGGGAGTTCCATCCAGAGAAGTGACATCCAGAAGACTCTTCCCACCTGCATCCCTGGGAAGATGCTCAAGACAAAGTCACAGGAACAGTGGGTCAATCTTGTGACTGCAGCCTGTGAAAAGGTCAGAACCTCCAGATGGCAACCATTTTTTCTCTATTGAATTTCAATTTTAACACTTACCATATTCTGGGCACTCTAGAGTACAGTGATGGTGTGACATAGTCTGTCCCTTGAAAGAGCTTACAGTAAAGGACAGCAGTTAAAAAACAAATGAT
The DNA here is from genome assembly GCA_023553655.1 of Myrmecobius fasciatus. Taxonomy (NCBI): domain Eukaryota; kingdom Metazoa; phylum Chordata; class Mammalia; order Dasyuromorphia; family Myrmecobiidae; genus Myrmecobius; species Myrmecobius fasciatus. The sequence goes on from JAJPUD010002868.1 coordinate 206,895, forward strand.
GTAACAAGCACATATGTGTTCAGAGTAGGGGAGAGATTCCTGGAGCCTGGAGAAATCCAGGAACTACTAGAAATCATAATAAAGAAGGGGAAGGAAAATATAAACCACATGAACATCTCTGGTATCATTTTGTTTGCTAGAGAAACACTGTACCCTTCAGAGTTGCCTGGCACTATTCAGGGGCTCTGACCAGGAGCTCTCCATGGTATCAGCCCCAATACTAAAAGACCTGGTTTGTCTGGGTAGCATAATCCACAGTGCTAATATCTTGTTTAGTAAGTAAGAGGTAATCCTATTTAATTCATGGAAATAGAGTCTGCTATCAAAGCAGCTATCATGAGCTAACCAAGAGGCAGGAAGGGTTTCCAAGATCTTGAAGTACAGGACAATCTTACTAAGTCAGGACCCTAAGAACAAAACAGAAAAATATGGCCTACAGTCAGGTAAAAAAAAAAAAAAGAGAGATTGCATATCTAAATAGATTTAAGCTTGAACAAAGAGCTATTTCCAATTTGACTCTCTTCACCATGTGAGTAAGTTATAGTCCTTTGGATTCCTAATTTGGGGCTAATTCCCACATCCTTAGGAGCAGCTGGGTGGTTCAGTAGATAAAGTATCATGCCTAAATTCAAATAGTTCTTCAGACACTTACTAGCTATATGATCCTGGACAATTCACTTAACTCTGTTTGCCTTAGTTTCCTCATCTGCAAAATGATCCAGAGAAGAAAATGGCAAATTACTCCCTTATCTTTGTCAAGAAAACCAAATGGAATCACAAAAAGTCAGACATGACTGAAATAATTGAACAACAACAAAACCACCTTCTTTTTCTTTTGAATGAACTTGAATTATGGACAGCTCTGAAATGCCGCTAGTATTTTGCCCATGAGAAAAAAAATATTTATATGGTAGTAGAGGAAGTAAATTGAGGGCAGGGATCACACCATTTTTATCTCTCCTAGAGAGAGCTAAAGGCACTAGTCCACAAGGGAAGCATAATTGAAGCTTGATGTGAGAACAAAATGTTCCATTTGTCTACTTTTACAATTTAGAAAACATGATATATTCTGTTTAATAAATATAACATATAATAAAAATTGGCCAGTACTATGTTCTATTTTCTAAGGATGATAAAATAAAAATGAAGGAAATGAAGAGGAAGAGACAGGGAAGGAGGAAAAAGTCAAATGAGAGAGAGAAGGAGAAACACAGGAAAAAGAAGCATACAGAATGGGACAATTAGATACATACACAGAGATCAGGCACAGAGCAACATCCAAGGAGAGGGAAATAGAAAAAGCAAAATCTAGGAACAAAGTAGACAGAATAAACACAAAAAAATACAGAGATGGAGTGTGTACACAAGGAATTTCATGAACTAAGATCTTCATCTTGTGGCCTTCTCAGATGGTGGCAGTTTTTAAATCTATACTGTAATTTTGTAAGCAAAGACAATGTACTTTTTGATACTACATTAAAGTCTATGTGATACTAAATGAGGCTTTATCAAATTCATACATTTATTCAATCATTCATTCATTCAACAAATATTTATGAGATGACTTATGTACCATACACTCTGAGAGGTACAGGAATTTATCAAATATCCATTATGACTTTGTATGTTACAGGAAGAAAAACTCCATTAAGGGCTATATATGGCCCCATAATGGAGTTTTCCTACTTGTAGCATTCAAGATCATAATGGGTGCTTAATAAATGCCTGTGTCTCACAGAGTGTTTGGTACATAAAAGTCATTCCATAAATATTTATTGAATGAATGAATAAATGTTTGAATAAATGAGTTCACTAAATGGATGAAGGAAAATTCAGGCAAAAATACCTATGTTGGTTATCACAAAAAATGTTTTTTTTTTCCATTTTAGACTATCTGCATTCAAAATCATTCCTCTCCACTATTGGTAAAGGAAGAAATTGTGACTATGGTTTGTTTTCAGTGGCCTCTACTATTCTCCAAATTTTTTGAAGTTACCAAAATTTCAGGTAATGGCAGTTAATCGGGAAGAGGAAAATTGGGTTAGGAAGGTAGAATGGGGCAGAACTGAATCAGGGCACCATCTCCACTGCTCATAAAAGATATGGCATCCCATTTACAGGGCCCAGTCTGCCCAAGAATCAGCTGATTTTGGCCATTAACTGGAAAGGTTTCTGCTTCCTTGACAAATCAGAAAAGAAACTTTTGGATCTGACTTTCCCGGAGATTACTGGCATAGTCACCAACAGGTTAGTGCCCTGAGCCAAAAAGAGGTTTTTACTTCCATGTGCCCTTTGGAGTGGCAAAGCTAACTATGTGTCCTTGAGCAAAACATTTAACTTCTCTGGACCTCAGTCCCTTTAACTGTAAAATGAAGGGATTGGACTAGATTAGTCCATCAACAAATCTTTATTAAGCACTTACTATGCGCTAGGCACTCTGCTAAAGGCTGAAGATACAAAAAGAAGCAAAAAGAAAGATGGTCCCTGTCCTCAAAGAGTTTGCCTTCTGTTGGAGGAAGACAACATAAAAGGAGAGTTGAAAGGTGGGGAGGGGGAGAAGGAGGCACCTGAATTGGGGCAAAATGGTGGCTATATTTAGAGAATCAGGGATGGCTGGTCTGGAGCCTTTTCCCAAAATGGAGGTCATGGAATGAACTCACCAAAGAAGACCCAGAGGAACCCAGACTAAATGGCCTCTAAGCTACTTTCCAATTCTAAAATCTTATCATCCTATGATTAGAATGGGCTTAATGGTCAGAGATGGTAGGACCATTGACTCTCTCAAATCCTTGGATAAATCAGAATTGATAGAAGTGGAAACTCTGCATAGGGATATCTGTTGGTCAGCTGTGATTTCTGACCCTTTTCTGTCTGAGGCTATCCTTCAAAGAGAAATATTCAGAACCCTTACACTATCCATTGTCACCCAGAAATAATTGTCTGACTTCTGAACTTCATTTCTTTTACTTAACCACTATTCTTTCTAAGCTTGTATTAAAATACAAATTCCCTAGGAAGAGATGGTAACACATCAAGTCCCTAACATTTCAGTGTGAGTAAGTTGATCAGATCTTCCTTTTTGCTCAGAACAGTTGTAGCAATATAAAGGTTTGGGGTATTGAGAAGCTGGAAAGCAGAGGATGCTGAAATATGGCCTAATAGATGAGGAACACACTTTACAGTTTATTAAGGAATAGCCCTTAACAAGAGCTGATCCCATCATTCTCAAACTACCTCAATCACTTAGCCTTCATTTCTCCTTTTTTTCCTCTTAAAGAAATTTTATTATTTATTTTCAACATTAATTTTGAAATTTTGAGTTTCAAATTCTCTTCTTCTTTCCTTTTCCTCTCACCCAGTGAGAAATCAAGCAAAATGACATTAATTATATGCAAAATGTATTTCAATTTTTGCCATGTTGCAAAAAACCCAAAAAATATAAAGTGAAAAAAGTATGTTTCAGTCTCCACTCAAAATTCATTTGTTCTTTCTCTGACTTTTCATCATAAGTCTTTCAAAATTGCCTTGGATCATTGTATTGACAAGAATATTAGACTCTATTTCTCATAAGCCCATCAAAAATTCAAGGCTATTCCAGCAGATCCTCTCATTCAGTGTTTTGTCTCTTAATGGGGGCAATGAAAAGGGGATGTAATTATAAAACAGCTCTCTTACTTGTGAGGAATCCAAGCAGAAGACATACTTACTACCATCTACCTCCCTACAAGATACTTCAGCTTATACTGAAAGAGGGATGATGTTTCCCGTCGCTTTGAAGACATGAAAAACTTCTTCCCAAACCTCCATTTGTACTGGCATATAACCAAGACATTTTATTTATAATCATACATATGATAATAAGAGAAGACCCAATTAGGAGATAAATAATATATGAAACACCAGAGGCTGTGGGTAGCAACCAAGAGGATCAAATCTCTATTTCCTCCTGTCTCTTTCTCCCTGACTACTTAAGTAGAGTGGGCACAGTGACAAGCATCCCCTAATTCTGTAGCAGCAGCTCTCCAGGGTCCTGGAAGAAAGGGATCCAGGTTTCATCAAGCAACTAGGTGGTAGAGTAGATAGAACGCCGGACCTGGAGCCAGGAAAACCTGAGTTCTAATTCAGTCTTAGATATTACTAGCTGTGTGATCTTAAGCAAGTCATTAACCTTAGTCGGTCTTAGTTTGTTCATCTGTGAAATAGGAATAGTAGCTTTTAGGTCTCTCACACACACTTATACATAGTTGGCCCTGTCTGCAGCTTTTTATTCCACCTGGTGCATAAGAGGGAATAGCATTCAGTATAGTGCCTGGCATATAGAAAGCACTTATATTGACTAACTCTCCCAACTTCCTATCCCATTAAATCAAAAGTGTCCCCAAATGGGTGAAGTCTGGGACAGAGTCTATTTGGACATTTCTGGAGTCTGACATCTTTATGGCAGCCTTCTCCAAGCAGCATCCCAGGAGTCGAGATTACATGTAGTAGTAACATTATTATTAAATCCATTTTACAGATGAGAAAATTGAGGCTAAAAGAGATGAAAGGACTTGCCCATGGTCATAGATTCAGTGCCAGGGTCAAGAGTCAAACTCAATGTTTTCTTACTTACACTTTTCTTCTCTCCTGCTTTTCTAAGCTTCATCTCTCTAATCTTTCCCTTTTGGCTTCTGTTCTGGCATCATTTGAATTGAACATCCCTACCATATCTCTGGCCAGGATTTTTTTAAGAAATGCTCCCAAATTTGATGGATGGCAATTTCTCTTCTTTTATTTTTCTCCCCTCCCTTACCATAGGAAATATAGTGCTTTAAAGAGAAGTAGAAATAAATGTTGTAAAAAGAAGTAAAAACAACAAGGCCTAAATAATTTATATTCTGGTCAATCTGCAAATAAAACAATCCAATATGAGGAGAATCCATAGGTTGAATTATGCACACATTCAAGCTAGAGAATAGTTTTCTAATTCTGAGGTCAGGATTAGTCCTTGGCTTTCATGATAACCAGCATTCTTATCCACAGGGCACTCCAGGTATCTAAGCAGAATTTCACCCTGTCCACCTTGAAGACAGAGGAATATGTGTTTATCTCCAGTGAGAGCATGGCCATTGCCGAGTTAGTGGCCATGTTCCTAGGGGGTCTGAAGAAGAGATCCATATATGCTATGGCCACAAGAGATAAGAAGTCCACAGGTATCCTGGTTTCAGGGAATAGGGGAGGGATGTGAGATTCTGGGCAGGGCAGCCCATTTACTGACCAAGGATTCCATGAGGCTGGTTGACATCTTCTTTGGTGGACAATTGGGATTGGATGGGAGGGGAAGTATTACTGAGGACAGAAGGGAATCCACATTCAAAAGTTCCTGAACAGGCAGGAGCCAGAAGCATAATAATAATTAAATAAGGTTAATGGAACTTAAAGGCTAGAGGCAAAACCCCCTTTTTTTCATTAGAAATAAGCTTACAATTAGCATCTATGAAGTTTGAAGGGGTCTAAAGCTCAGGTTCTTAAACTGTGGATCTCAATCCCATATGGGGTCTCAGAACTAAATGTGGGGGTCACAAAATTATGACTTATTGAAAGTAAATGTTTGATTAGTATACCTATTTTATATACCTATATACTTGGGGTCACATAAAAATTTATCAGGAGGAAAGGGATTGCGAATGGAAAAAGCTTAAGAAGGCCTGGTCTAGAGAAGGGCCAGGTCTCTGGGGTTGGGCTGCAGGGATTCAATACTGAGGTTAATTTAATAATTTAATTAAAGAAACATTTATTAAATTCCTACCATGTATAAGGCACCAGGGATGCAAAGACAACATAGTCCTTGTCCTCAGATAGCCTGCATTCTACTTGACGTTTTACTTAGCAAAAAGTTCTCTACACTTGTTACATTCAATGTTCTGAGGGTCTATGCATCTTCTAGAACCAGCTTTCTCTAAATCCACTTCAGCCTTCCTCCTGGTTCTCTATGGGACAAGTCATTTTTTTTAACTTTTTAAAATTATCAATAGTATTTTATTTTTCCAAATACATGCAGTGATGTTTTCAACATTCACCTTTGCAAAAACTTGTGTTCCAAATTTTTCTTCCTCTCCCCCTCCCACCAATCTAATTCATCAAGCAATCCAGTATAGGTTAAACTTGTACAATTTTTCTAAACATATTTCCACATTTGTCATGCTCCACAAGAAAAAATCAGATCAAAAGGGATAAAAATATGAGAAAGAAAAAAAACCAAGCAAACAAACAAGAAGAAGAAAAAGAAAAGGTGAAAACATTATTCTTTGATCCACATTCAGTTCTCCAAAGTTCTCTCTCTGGATGCAGATGACATTTCCTATTACAAGTCTATTGGAATTGGTTTAAATCTCCTCATTGTTGAAAAGAGCCAAATCCATCACAATTGATCATCACATAATCTTGCTGTTGCTATGTACAATGTTCTCTTGATTCTACTCATTTCACTCAGCATCAGTTCATGTAAGTTGTTCCAGGCTTCTCTGAAATCATCCTGCTCATCACTTCTTATAGAACAATAATAGGAAAAAGACATCTTCAAGCAATGTCAGACAACATCAGGGCAGAACATAGCGTGTCTGTGTACAATAAGAAGCAGCCCACATTTGTACAAAGCACACACAGCACTGACTTGGGAGTCAGGGGGGCTCATTTCAGATTCCATCCTGTCATTAATTCAGTAGGTACATGACTTTGGGCAAGTGACTGGCCTTTGCTAGACTTGACTCTTCATATGAACTCCAGCCTCTACCTTTTCCCAACCCCCATTACTAACTGCCTCTTGGACATTTTCAACATTCCTCAAACAGAATTCATTATCTTCCCATCCCTCAAAACCTACTCCTCTTCCTCACTTCTTTCTATCAAGAGTACCACCATCCACCCAGCAACTAAGGTTCACAATTTTAGAGTCATCTCTGACTCTTAAATCTCTCTCCCTCTCACCAATACCTCTCCTCCCCAAACAGTAATTGATTTTTGTTCCAGTATCTACTAAAAGAGAAGTATAACATGATGTTCTTTACAGAGTTTGTTATCTGGTCAGTGAAACAAGACATTTGTACATGGAGGTAATCAACAGTTAGCATTCATGTAGCAATTGGCAAAGCACTTTACAAATATTGTCTCATTTGATCCTCATAACAATCCTTTTGGCTATTATTATTCACATTTCGCAGCTGAGGAAAATGAGGCAGCTAGAAAGAATTTGAGGCCAGGTTTGAATTTAGGTAGGTCTTCCTGACTCCAAAGTCCAGGACTTCTATCTGCTTACCTGTAAGAATATGGAGCGGTCCAAACAGAAAGCATTAGAATGGACTGAAGTAGTTGGGGATCAGAAGAAGGGATCAGAACAGGGACAATAAAGAAACAATGCCTGACAGAGGTGAATTTTGAAGATGGTAATGATAATGATTCCAATGTAATGATTAATGGTTCAGAGATGGAGACTGGGAAGTCTCTGGAAGACTATCTCTAGACTCCTAATTCTGTAGGAAAGAAGTAAAATGAGAACGAGCATAACTCCATCCCTTCTAAAGAGGGATCCCAAAGAAACAGAGAGAAACTAATATCACTAATATCTCCTTTTCTCTGGGTTTTTCTGGGTCTTGAGTCTCCAAAAATAACTGGATACTCAGTTTTCAGGACCAGGAGATAAAATGTTAGCAATATCCCTCTCCCCTCCAACTTGTGCTTCCTGCCCCCATTGGAATAACCTATCATTCCAGGTAGACCAATACTCTGTGTTTATCTCTGGGCTTCCAGATGACCCTACCATCCTAACACATAAAAGAGGAGACTTGTTGATCCTGACCAAAGATGAAAAGCTAGAGTTCAATGACAATTGGATCCTGGCCCACAATGAAAGAACGGACAAGACTGGAGCAGTCTCCTTTGAAAACATCTATATTATCCCCACCGTCATGAAGCCCACCCCCCATTTGATGGTAATGATGATTTCTTACATTTGTATCATTTTGTGCTTCTCAAAACACTCATACTACCTTGAAAGTTCAAAAGGAATTTTCCCCATTTTACAGATGAAACTTGGGTCAGGACATTGAAATGACTTACCCACAGTCATAAAACAAATTAGCAGCAAAGCCAGGGCTTGGACACAATGCTCGGAACTTCTTCCACTATACCCTACAGAGCTAAATGTAAAGCAGAACTACCTGCTGCTTTTTTTCCTGTGGCCAAGATCTCTGAACTACATTCTTTTTTGTCATAGATTTATGTCCCTTCCCTGTGTCCCCAGTTTTATGCTTCTCCCCCTCACTTTTCTGTCACTCCTGTTGGGTGTTCTACCCCTACCCCCAGCAGAGAGCATTATCTGCCACAAGGTGGGTGTAGAGAGTGGTTCTGTGTCAGGGGAAGCTTCCACAGTCCTTTCTGACTTGTGCATGGGTCAGTGTTTTTCTTGTTTTGCCCCATTGATGCCAGGATCAAAAGCCTATTTCTTGTGGTGAAGATGGAAAAAAGAAGCCTCTGTTTCCTCTGAGACTCCATTTACCTCAGATTAAGCCTCTTGTGGGGAAGGCAGGACTGAGTAGTAACGGCTGAGGGTCTGGACACCACAGCTGAGAGTGGTTCTCTTCCCCGAGGCTCCTGCCTCCTCTACAATGCTCACCACTCAGCCCCACTCTTAAAAATACAGCATCAGAAGGAAAACAATATAGATAATATTGTTAGATGTTATCTCTATTTTACAGATTAGCATAGTGAAGTTCTGAGAGATTAGTGACTTCTCTATTATCAGACAGGTAGTAAATGGAAGAGAATTAAACCAGACTTTCCTGACTTTAAATCTGGTGCTTCCATCCATGAATTCAGAAACATTTTTAACCTTTCAGATCAATTCCACAATAGTTATTCCTTTGCATGGCGGCAGATCAGCAGGACTAGGAACTGTTATTAATGGAGAGTGTATTAACAATCAATAGCATTTATTAAGCACCAACTATGAGTTTCGGATTTAAGTAATAAGAATAAAAAGACAAAAATGAAATAATCCCTGCTCTTATGGATTTTACATTCTATTAGTGGAGACAAAAGGTACATATGCAAAATGAATACAAAGTCTTTTGGGGAAGGGAGAGGAGGTAGTAGTGTCAATGGGGAATTAGGAAAGCATTCCTGTAGAAGATGGTACCTTAATTTTGAAAGAAACTAGGGGTTCTAAGTTGGATGGAAGGAAAGAGAGCATGGTGGGCATGGAAGGAAGCATGATGTCATAAGAGAGACACAAGAAGAAGGCCAATTTGACTGGACTTTAGGGGATATGGAGGGAAGTAGAATATAATAAGCCATACTGGAAGCAGTTTGAGAGGAGCTTTAGATGGTAAATAAGGGAGTTTATAATAGGCTGGAGCTAAGCTGTGAAGGGTTTTAAATATTAGGTTGAGGATTTTAGATTTAGATTTTTTTTCTCTGACTCATGTTAGAGAAACTATTGAAAATTTCTGAATAGAGTAGTAACATTGTTAGGTCCGTGTTTTATGAATATTGATTCAATAGCTATAAAAGAGGTGGACTAAAGAGGTGACACATTGGGAACAGGAAAGTTATTGGAGGTTATTGCTCTAGTCCAAAGAAGAAATGACAAAAGCCTGTATTAAAGTTCTTGCCACCTACCTTTCCCATAAACAAAAAGAGTGGGGTTTAGTAGGAAATGGGAAAAAATGAGGCATATGGAAAAGAGATTATGGGAGTAAAATGGACAAAAATTGGCCACTGAAACATGCAAGACAGTGAGAGGAGAGAGACAGACAGACAGAGAGACAGAGAGACAGAGACAGAGAGAGACAGAGAGAAAGACAGAGAAAGACAGAGACAGAGAGAGACAGAGAGAGAAAGAGAGGGAGAGAGAGAAAGAGAGGGAGAGAGAGAGAGAGAGAGAGAGAGAGAGAGAGAGAGAGAGAGAGAGACTTCAATTGCAGAGTTTATCAGTTCTCTCTCTGGAAGTGGATAGCACTCTCATTATGAGGAAAGCAAACCAACTAGATGGCTATTACTAGTGGGTGTGCCTATGTGGGTAGAGAGAAGGGGGTGGGTATGTCAGAGATGTTTTAATGTGAAAAAAATTATTAACAGAAACAATTTGGCTATGCGGGGTGAGTGTGGGTGAGGAGTCTGAGTAACTAAGAGGAAAATGTTTAGGTTAAATGCTAACTTCTGTGCCAGAGGCCACACTGTCTCTTCTCTGATGTGTCCTTGGCACTTTGTGCTGAGTTCATGGCCATGTCATCATCCGGAAAACATGAGGGGTTTGCGAATGTGGACAGGGGTTTTCCTATTTGGAGAGCCCTTCCTCCAGCCTCGAGCACTCAGCAAATAACCATGGGACGGCACCTTGTTGGGGCTCAGAAGAGTGCTTCACTTGGGGTATCTGTATTTTTAGAGTCTGTTGGCAATGTCCCCTGAAGATCGGAAGCTGGCCATGCAGAATGCACCACCACAAGAACCTGCAGAAGAAGAGTCCAAGGAAAAGTCTTATACCCTAGAGGAGTATTCCTATGAGTACTTCAGGTAATACCCCTAGGCCAAAATACCTTCCAGGGCCACAAACAGGTGAGACCCGGTTCTGGAGTGAGAGACACCCAAGGAAAGAGATTCCCATGTTTAGCCTCCATCAGCATTTTCCCCTTTATAGATGCATTTTGCTTTGACACAGCAGACACATCCCAACAAACATATAGCCAACGCCACTCAGCAAAGTATTCTCTCCAAGAACAATTAAGAAAATTTCTCAAAAGGAGGATTGCAATGGACAGTACTCATCCTTTTATCCCCCCAAAAGTAGGATGTGAACTTGGACTTCAATACTCTGGTATCAGTGTGGTACCTGGTCTTTGACCTGAGTTTTGTAGCTGTTTAATGCTGTCTTCATTTACTTCCTTACCTTTTTGTGTGTGTCATGGATCCCTTGGCAGTCTACTAAGTGGACATGCCTATAGACCCCTTCTCAGAATGTTGCTTTAAATGTATAAACAAAATGCATCGAATTACAAAGGAAAATCTCAGAATGATGCTTATTCCATAGTAGCAGAGATGCTAAATTTCAGTAAGAGGTTAGTGGAAATAAAGATTTTTTCATCTAGGTTCGAGCATTCCTGCAAATCTACAAGAACCCCCCATTTACGTTATTGTAGTCATCGTTCTTTTGGCTTTTCTTTCTTCTGTATACATCTTTCTATATAAGTCTTCCTCTGTGATTCTAGGTTCTTCTTACACCTCAGAGTCTAATGTTTTTATATAGCACCATTTGGTTAGTCATTCCCTTATCACAGGGTATGTAGTGTAGTTGGTTAGAGAGTTGTGAGGGATAAAACTATAAAATAAGGCAGGTGGGGCCAATTTGTGGATACCTTAAACAGGTTTGTGTTACTTTAATAAGTCTTAACTGAATGCTTCCTCTTTGTCAGCCCCTTAAGAAAGACTTGGGAAAAGAGTGAGGATCCCAATTCATGGGGGCCAAAGGCATTTAGTTTGCCTCATTCACCACACATTTGTTCCTCCCTCTTTCTCTTTTTCTACTTTTTGATTCTCTCAGACATTTCCTTTTCCCAAACTTTAGCCAGCTGGTGATTTTCTCTCCTTTTACTCTACTACTTACCTCCTATCCAATCCCTCTTGTTTAAGCTTTAGGATTCCTTCCCTCTAGTCCCAGTCTTGACCCTGCAGTTCCAAATGACTGATTTCATCATCTCTGGCAAGAGTCCTTAGGCCACAACCAAGCTTCTCTTCTTCTGTAGGCCTCCTGACAAGGAAACGATCAACAAAGCCATGTTCCCCAAGGCTCGGGGTAAGAGCCAGCTGTGGGAGTATTCCCGGGAGCCTCTCAAACTACCTTTACTGAAGAGAGTCCATGCAAATGTGGATTTTAGAGACATCCCCTGCCAGATTTTTGTTGATATCCTTTCTCTGATGGGCTGAGCTTCCCTCCCCAATTCCATGGAGGGAGGGTAGATCGGGGAGCACTACCTTTGGCAGGGATTTCTCCTCAATATGACCTCATGTTAAAGGGGGAGGCAGGGAGAAGTATCTCTTCCGTGTAGTCTCCCCTGTACAATTCATGTTTTACATCCCTCGGGAAGAGAGCTAAAAGCAGACCTGGCCTCCTCGGGACAAGCAATAAGTCACTGCTGTCCCAAGTGAGAAATTGGAGACAGAAAAAATAGCTACTCAGTCAGAAGTCCCAGGATAACAAAGACTAGAAGGTTCAGGAGGGTCCTGAGTCACAAATCATTTACCCAATCTGGACCAATGATGCTCTTCTGACTATAAAATGGGAGCAGAGATGCAGAGAGATACCCAGCAATGTTTGCACTTAAGGCAGGCAGGTAATCCGCCCAGCCCAGGACACTGGGAGGCTCCTGTGTTGTTGTGGAAGGAGCTCACGACTACCCTCCCTGGGGATGGGGTCAGCGCTGTGAGGATAACAGTGTTGCCAGCCAAATTTATTCTAAAAATCCTGTGATTTTTAAAAGGCTTGCTGGGTTCCCATTAACAAGAAAATTCTGGAAAGAATAACAGGGTCAACTGTCCAAGCCATTATTTCATTGAGTTCCTGCTGTGTCAAATGATGGCATAGTTACTATTGTATTGAGACCCTAGGAACAAAGTCCCATGGCTCCATTCTATTTAAAGCTCTGAAATAATGACTATTCCTACCAGCTTTGTAAGTTTTTGTTAACCTTAAAAATAATTCTCGAGAAAGTTTAAACTCCTTAGAGGCCATAAATTTAAATTATGCAAATATAAAATTTTAATCAGAAACAAGTTAACTGAAAGTCTTTTACCACCCTCAGCTTTAGGGGGAAAAGTGACAAGTAAGACAACAAGCTGATATTTGGAATTTAATAAAAAGGAAAAAAAAGCAACTTCCCTGGAGGGCTCAGCATTCATTGAGCTGTTCTACCTATTCAGGACAATGGAGTTGAATTCATGAAGATGCTCAGTCAACAAAGACAAATTCAGTCCTGGTCATTAGACTGGACTGTCTGGGAAAGAGGATTCAAATCATTTTCAACAACAGCATAAAATCAAAAAGAAGTTTCAAATTCACTTTTCATTACCCTCAGAATTCAATAAAGCAGAGCTCCATCATCACCATTCTAATAACTGACATTTATTTATTTAGCTGGCACTATATATGCAGGGTATCAGCTTAAAACTGCACTTGGACTCTTGGAACACCCAATATTACATCATTCAAGCCTCTTAACAACCCTATGAAGTAGGTTCAATAATTGTTTTTGAAACAGACTCAGAGATCTTACATGATTGACCTACAATCCCAGAGCAAGTAAATGGCTGAGAGAAGATATGGACTATAGACCATAGATTTGGGGATAAATAGAAGGGGCCTTAAATGCTATCGAATCCAATCCCATTATTTTATAAAGAAACTGAAGCATGAAAACTGAATCTCAGGTTCACATGGCTATGGGCAAGAGCTCTTCTTGTCGCCATGATTAGCATTCTGTCTTGTACTCCCAGCTGATGGTCTCTCTTCAGGGCCAAGCCAGGGTACCATGGTAGTTAGATGCTACAGCATCCTGCCTAGAAGGTGAAAATCTCTCTGCCTTTGTATTCAGACCATCCTTCATATTTAAAGCTCTCCCCTACATCTATCTCCCAACAGTAAAATGTGGATGCTAAACTATGTCTCTGTTAATGGAGGCAGGCAATATTTACCTATCAATACTTTTACTCTTTCACTCAAACACAAGCATGTTATGTGACCATTGATGCAAACTTATCATTATCATCATTCTTAATAATATTAACAATTATATAATAGCATATTATATATAACAATAATATCATTTATATATTAAAATTTGCAAAGCACTTTATATAAATGATCTCATTTGATCCTCAACAACTCTATGAGGTAAGGGCTATTATTATTTAAATTTTATAAATGAGGAAACTGAGACTAAGAGAAAATTAGTGACTTTTGTAGGGTTAGCAGCTGAGGAGCTGTGTCTGAGAAAGGATTTGAATTCAGGTCTTTCCAATTCCAAGTCCAGTGCTCTCTCTTCCAGGCCACCTAGCTGCCTCTAGCCCACTCTACTAATTGAGTTTGCATATTAAACTGCATGTATGTCTTCCAGAGCCTTATTTTCACTTTCCTGTCCTACCAATCTCTAGCAAATTCCCCTTTTCCTTTACTATCTCCCACCCATCCTAAAGTACATGGGAGACTACCCATCCAAGCAGGCCAGAGACCCTGTGGAACTCACTGACCAGATCTTCACGGCTCCCATCCAGGAGGCTACATTGAGAGATGAAGTGTACTGCCAGATCATGAAGCAATTGACAAACAACACCAACAGGTAGGCTATCAAAAATCCATTCAAAAAATTGTTTTTTAAAGATCACAGAGCCCAGGTTTTTAAAAATCCTGTTTTAATGACCAGTCTGAGAATTATTTTGCATGACTATGCCTATTTATTATAAGGATTTTTTTTCTTTTTTCAATGAGGAGAGAAGGAATGAGGCAAAAATAAATTATATATATATATATATATATATATATATACACACACATATATACATACACATATGCCTGTGTGCCTATATATACATTTATGTCTCCATATATATGTATGCACATATATTTATGTACACATACAATATATGTATTTATATACATATCTATATGTATGTGTGTCAATGCTCCAGGAGAAACTGAGACAGTACTACAGATTAGAGATTGTTAATATTTCATTGATGGTAATGGAGAGTTTAGAATCCATGGCTATGGGTGGAACTTAATGGGACTCTTTTCTCAAAGCATTCTCAAAGCTGCCATAGCCAGCCATCTGGATCTCAGTGTATCCAGCACCAGAGAGTTTGCTCCAACAATTCTTATAGGGCTCCGGTGCTCAGGGAAACAAAGCAGAGGCAGAAGACTGGGGGGAATTGGAGTTCCAGGAAAGGACCATCAATTCAGTTCTGGCAGGTTGGGGGTATGGAGAAAGGATCATAAATTCTGATAAGTTTGGGAAGAAGCTAGGAGACACTGAGTCTGAAGCCAAAAGATAAGGGGGATTTCCATGTGTTTGAGATGGATCATCTGGAGGTTTTATGACTCTTTGGAAGGCCAGTGGCCAGAGCTCTGCAGCCCAATTATCTCAGTCCTAATGGTCAGAGGGGGATTGCTGCAGAGGCAGGACAATTAAGGGAAACTGAGACAAAATATTTGAGGGAAACAGATGTGGGAACTGTGGCACAACATGTGTATATGTGTGCCTACATACAAACACATATATGTGTGTATATACACATATCATTTCTACTTTAAAGGGTAGTAGATCAGGTTGGGTCTAAGGCTCCCCTAATACTTAGATAAATTTCTCCATATTGTTCCCTAAGGCTGATGTGTAGGAAATGCATAATTCTTGTCCCCTGGGGCTCTCCGGGATTCATTATGGTTTCCCAAAGGCTTCCCAAAGCTGACAGAGGTCAGCTCTCTCCTTGTTGGCCAGGATGGGTGGCAAGTGATGGCTGGTTGCTTCTTCAGTTACAGCGTGGAGCGTGGCTGGCAACTTCTGTGGCTCTGTACCGGACTCTTCCCCCCTAGTAAGACCCTGCTGCCACACACCCAGAAGTTCATCGAGTCAAGGAGGAAGAAGCAACCCATGGCACCTGACTGCAGCAGGAGGATTCAAAGGGTGGTGAGGTAATTGTGCCTTCTGTCAGTCAACCAGGTTTTACTGTATTAGACACTATCAAAGATATAAGAAAAGGAAAAATTCTGACCAGAGTAAACTAGGGGACTTTCTAGAGGGAGAGAAACTTGAGCTGGCTCTTCAAAGATGGTAGAATTTGGATAAACAAAGAGAATGGGGAAGGGGCAGAGAGGATGGGGAGAGAAAAGTCTGGCACATATTGAGCAATGAGGAGACCAGACTGAAGGTGAAGGACCTGCTCACACCTGCTGCTCTAGCCGAATATCCACGTGGCACAGTGCAGGAGGGCTTTACTCCAAATAGCTCTCAAAGCATCCCCTTCCCCAGTCATTGATCTGACTGGACTAGAATCAGCATAGTAGCTAAGCTGGGTACAGCTTCCTCTTCTACTTCCCCCCATCTCTTTAGTTTGAACACTGAGAAAAAGAAACTGAGCTAAGGCTGCCTGAGGATATTTGGGGCTGTACGTGTAGACAAATACCTTGGCCTCCAAAAATGACAGGTTAGTGAACTGATCCATTCCATCTTGGATAGAAATTATAGCCGGAGGGATGGAAATTGAACAAAAAGAGAATTGCCCTAAGGAAAGAGCTTATCAAACTCCAAATAAAACTGTAAACTCTCTGATCCTGGAAATATTGGTAGGAAGAACTATACACAGATACCCTACTTGTCTCATCATCTGGAAGGGTTTAGGAGAATCTTGCTCAGAGACAGGAAAATCAACAAAGTGTCTTAAATCATAGGATTTAGAACTGGAAGGAATCTTAAAATTGTATGGTCCCTATTATGGTATAGAAAAGGAAACTGAGACCTAGAGGGATTGATGTACTTGGTTAAAATCACACAAGTAATACAAAGAGAGATCTGACTCTAAAATTGAGAACTCTCTTCACTAGACCATACTGAAGGGGATTTCTAGCATAAGGTCATGATGCAAAGAGGATGTGATGGCTTCCAGGTTCCCCTAAAAGAGTCAGGGCAAATACAAGGTAATTATATATTCCATGCATAGATAGAAAGGGGCACTGATGCCCTGGTCTCATGTGTGACTGCTCACCAAAAGTTATGAGTCTTCCCTATAATACATGAAGCTTAACTTCTCCCAAAGTAAATGCTACTTGTCTCAGAGAAGAGAATTTCTTGGCATTGAAAATGTGCATTTATAAACATTGATATTAAAAAGCATCCTTCATAACCCCCCTCGGACTATCCTAAGAAGCTGCCTACTTTGTCATTATTCCTGACTTTGGACCCTGTGACCACTGCCACTCACCCTTCTAAACCAAGAGCAAAAAGGTGGTGACATCTATGCAAACAGACCTGACCTTAAGACAGATCCCAGAAGAGCTTCCAGGACTTCAATGGTATCCCTTAAATCTACAGCTGGAGAAAGCACAGCCTGTCTGCCTTGCAAGAAATTCACTGTTCTATAGTGAATGAATCCTTTATTCAGGGACTGAACTGGGAGGCTCTCCCCAGAAGCCACTGGTCGGGGAGAGCCAAGAATAGCTCCAGCCAGAAAGTAGCCCCAAACACAGCACATTGCAGCTTTTATCTTCTTTTGTAAGGAAAAACAACACAGATGCTAAAATGCTACCATCAGAAAAGACCTCAGACATTGAATAGCCAACTCCCTCAATTTACGGTGGAGGAAACAAGGGATAAAAGTGACTTAGCTGGGATGCTATTGCTAGTCTGTTTCTAAATTAAGACTATGACTTGACTCCTAGTTCTCATTCTGATATGCCTTCCATCATATAATGTAGAAAGAGATCATTGGATGAGAGATTTAGATCTTGAGAAATCCTTGAAAGCCATCTACTTCAACCCCTCATCTGTAAAATCTGAAGCAAAGATTATCAACTATGAAAGGCTTGATTCTTCTTAGTAGTCCAGTGATCCAAAGGAATCCCAATAAACTTTGATTAGAAAATGCCATCTGCAACCAGAGAAAGAACTGAAGAGACTGAATGTAAATCAACATATGCTGTATTCACTTCTTTTTTCTGTTTTCTTATCTCTCCCATGGTTTTTCTCATTTGCTCTCATTTTTCTCTCCTAACATAATTCCTAAAACAATGTGTATTAAAAATAAATACAATAGAAATGAGAAAAAATAAATTTTGATAACCAAAAAATCTGAAGCAGAAAGGGAATATAGAACACTAACAACAAACTTTGACACCCTCACAGTTTTAGTCAAAATCTGCCTTCTATCCATAATGAGCTCTAAAAGTCTTGGATTGGAATTGTTCATCAATTTTGGAACCAAACTTCCTAGCAATGAATCAATCAGTCAGTAAACAACAACAGAAGTACGTACAGACAAGCATTCACTGAATTTGTTCTGTATTGGGAGCCTGGTCAATGAGAACCAGTCTGGCCTCTCGGAGTTTATCTTCTATTGGAAGGAAACAACATAAACATAGATGCATACAAAATCAATACAAAGTAAATTCCATTTGGTGGAGGGACGTTAGCAAGTGAGAGAATCAGGAGAGGTGGCTCGAGTTAAGCATCAAAGTGTACTTCAATATAGTTGATGAGAGAGAGGGGATGCATAGCAGGTATCAGAGATAGGTTGTATAGGACCATGAAATCAGGAAATTAATTAATAATAATTTATACTTTATATTGTATTAACATTTTATAACATATTAACATTTATATAATACTTTATGGTTTGCAGAGAACTTTACAAATATAATCATGTTATCCGTATAACATCTCTAGGAGATAGGTGCTATTATTATCCTCATTTTACAGATGAGGAAATTGAGGCAAAAAAGGTTAAATAACTACCTAGGATCACACAGCTAGTCAGTGTCATCTACACTTACTAGTTTCTTAGAAGGAATATTGTAAATGGGAACAGCAATTTCTGTGGATCTTAAAATACACACAAAAGGGTAATGGGTACAGAATTGTGCTTTTATAAGTAGGATTGCCCTTCTGTGACCAACAGCATCCCCTGGCTCACCGTTAGTTAGCTAGGGTAAGTGGGACAGTCTAGGGTCTGTATTTGGCCCATTCAAAGTTTGGATCTGAAATCTCAGGATGCTGACCCCGTGAGCTTACAAGCACAGGTAGTTCCAATGCTGATCTTGGCCACACTCTTTGCGCTGTTCTTTTCTAGGACTGGCCCCCGGAAGTATCCCCCTCACCAAGTGGAAGTGGAGGCCATTCAGCAGAATATCACCAGAATATGCCACAAGGTTTACTTCCCCAATGACACAGATGAGGTGAGAGGTCCATGATCTCCTCCAAGTATGAGCTCCTCAGTAGCCTCTGCCTGGGCATGGGACCCTGCACTTGGGTCTGCTAAAGCTTGGATGTTCCTAATGGTGTGCTCGTAAATATTTAACAATTGGCTCCTCAGGAGGGAAAAATGTACCCATGATACACTTCTAAGTTTAATCTACATTATTAACACTTTCTCTATCACTTTTTTAAGTAAAGACAATCAACAAAATAGTAAGTGAAGGTCTGATTTGTAGCATTTGCTGATTTCTGAAGTGTAAATGCTCACAGTGAAAACTTAACAATTGGCTCTAAACCAGGAATGATTTTTAGAGCTATCATCCTCAGGCTGTTATTAGTCTGTCTCCTGAAGAGGCAGTTTTTGAAGGATAATGCTCTAGCTAATCTTCTCTGAACTAAGAGAAATTAAGATAAAAAAGAAAGAAATTTTTTCACTTATTTTTTTGCCTCTGTTTTTTAAAAAATATTTTTACAGATGTTTTTGCTTCCCTATATCATCTTCATTTCCAAATATATCCATTTTTCATCCCTACTCAGGGAGTCATTTCTTGTAACAAAAAATACAAAAAAAAAGTGGAGAATAGAGGTGGAGAAGGCAAACTTAGGAGCACTAGGTCTGACAATATATGAAATGCTTCACACTCCTAATCCACCTGTGTAAAGGTGGGTGAGAGATACACTTTCTCAGATTCTCCCTAAGATCAAACTTTCAAATTTTAGCTTCAAGGACCAGCACTTTAAACTTCCCAAGAGTGTTCTCATTTGAGATATTTACCTCACTTTGTGAGGTTTGTTGAGATACTCTGGCTTGAATTATATAGGAAATTGATGAAAGAGCCATCACTAGAACTCAGACCTGAATCTTAACTTAATCATTTAGTTTAATTCAAGGAATATTAATTATCTTTTGCTGTATACCATACCATACCATACCATATCAAGTACTATAGGATTCAGACTTTTCTCTATACTTTATAATTTGTTGAAATAGGTTGGGGAGGGCACTTCCTGTCTCTAGTCCTACCCTATTGTCAGGGAGAAGTCCTGGCTCTGAAAGGGCCAAAGACAAAGAAGGAGGAGAAAAAGCCATGGTTGAGAAGCCCTTAGATAATGGAGAGATAGCTGTAACCAGAGGTAGGTAGTTCTTGAGTCTTCAAAAGATAAGAAAGTCATAGATTCAGAGCCAGAACTAACATTTTTGCTGTTTGTTGTTCAATAAGTTCAGTCGTGCCCAACTCTTTGAAATTTTAATGGCAAAATTACTGAGTGGTTTGCCAGTAGCAAACAGGGTTAACTGACTTGCCCAGGATCACACAGCTAATATGCTTCTGAGGCCAGATTTGAACTCTCAAAGATTAATCTTCCTGATTCCAGGCTTGGTGCTCTATCTACTGCACAACCTTAAAAGTCAACTAATCCTTAAAATTAGAAAAAAAAATTGAAGTCAACTACGCTGAACTATGAAGCCCTGGAAACTCCAATGAGAAGTAGTAAGTGGCAAGACTAGGACTCAAACCAAGGATCCAGAATGCCAAATCTAATGCTCTGCAAGAGCAAAACAATGGAAAGA
Source organism: Myrmecobius fasciatus (assembly GCA_023553655.1). Classification (NCBI taxonomy): domain Eukaryota; kingdom Metazoa; phylum Chordata; class Mammalia; order Dasyuromorphia; family Myrmecobiidae; genus Myrmecobius; species Myrmecobius fasciatus. The sequence continues at coordinate 227,451 of JAJPUD010002868.1, forward strand.
ACTCTAGACTTACAGCAAAAGGACCTGAGTTCTAATCCTAGCTCTATTAGTCACTGACTGTGTGACCTCAGGCAAGTTATTCCTCCACTTAGTTTCTTCATGTGTAATTTGAGGGGAATTGGACTAGAAGATGACCTAGGATGTCCCCCGCCCCATCTCTAAAGAATATGAAGGATTGGGGAAGCTAGATGGAGCAGTGGATAGAGCATCTACTCTGACTTGTTTTTTTTACATTCTCACTGCAGAGAAAATAGCCCAGCCTCTCTTGAGTTCCAGTGGAAAGAGTAGAGGGAAAGCTCATTCACTCACAGCCATTCCCACAGTAGAAAGACTCACCTGCTTCTCCTGCTTGGCCATACTCCCTCTTAGTCAGTGGTTGGGCTTCTTCATTTTCTCTTGTCCTCCATTCCAGTCCTTCCCACATGCAAGACCAGTCTTTTCCCCCTTGTAACAGATGACCCTGCTTCTTTCAGATCTTTGAAGTTGGGACCAATACAAAGGTTCAGGACCTGTGTCAAAATATCAGCACTCACCTGCAACTAAACTCCTGGGAGGGTTGTAGCCTGTTTGTCAAGATTTCAGACAAGGTATGGCAATAACGATGATAGTAGGAAGTTGTGGGAAGGGATTGTTGCTCAGGTGGGATGGAAAACTTAAAGTCTGGGATTATCCTAGCTCATAGCATTATACTGATTAAATCCTGAAATATTGAAGAGTCTTCTAAAGAGATCTATAATCACTTGAGAGTGTAGCTTAACTATCCATACATGAAAAATCAAGTGGATGAAAAAATGTCTATTTTCTAATTGGATGTTTAGTGTATGTATGTATGTATGTATGCATGTATAATGAAAACACACATTAAAGCTGGGAGTCCCACAGGAGTCAATGAACAGTTGACAATAATTTGTTAATTAACTATAGCATATTATCTAGAACAAAGTATACAAAAAAACAATTAAAAGATATTTTCAAAGAAATAGGTGAGCAGAAAAGGAAATAAACAGATCATGTACATTGAGTGTACTTCATTCATGTCCATAAAATCATGAAATAGGAAGATCCTCAGCACATTGCATTGGTCCTCTTAGGAGATTCATGGAAAGAATCACATACCACAGCTGCACAAGGCAGGAAGGCACAGGGGGTTCCTATCTGCACCACTGAAGGAAATATCCATGTCTGAGAGTTTATAGCTATATCAAAGTATTACTATTATTTTAAAAAATTATATTCAGCTGAAATCTATTTTTTCTTTCTGCGACTTGCACTTATTGCTACTAGCTTTATCCTTTTGGGCTAACCATAGTCTAATTAGCATTAATTAGCTCATTAAATTTAATTTCTTCAACAAATCCTTGAATAATATTTTAAGTCTTTTCACCATCCTAGTTAACTTCCTCTGAACATGTACCATCTAATTATCACTCAACAAGGATTAATTAAATACCTACCATGTGCTAAGCACTTTAAGTCCTGACTATGCAAAGACAAAATCAAAAGTAGCCCCTGTCCTCAAATAACTTATATTCTATCTTTATATATGTGTGTGTGTGTGTGTATATACATATAAGTTAATATAAGACTTGTTATTATAGTATTAACTATATACGCCTTACAATAACCCTGTGAGATAGGTGCTATTATTATCTCCATTTTACAGTTGAAGAAAATGAGGAAATCAGGGATTAAATGACTTTCGCAGAGTTATGGAGCTAGTAAGTGACTAGCTAACAAGTGACTAAGGCTGGCTTTGAATTCAAGTCTCCCTGACTCCAGGCCTGAAAGATAACCCCTGCATTATCTACTTGTTTCCTAGGTAGAAGAGAAAATACCAACAGTGGGGTAAATTAGAAAAAGCCTCATTCTGAGTGCAAATTAAACTTTATTTTTCTACTTTTTTTTAGCAACATGGCTAATATGAAATTTTTTTTGCATGACTTCACATGTATAATGGGTATCATATTGCTTGCTTTCTCAGGGATAGAAAAGGGGCTGGACAGTGCTTCTATTGGGTTTATATCCCAAAGAAATCATAAAGGAAGGAAAGGGCCCCACATGTGCAAGAATGTTTGTAGCAACCCTTTTTGTAGTGGCTAGAAACTGGAAACTGTATGCCCATCAATTGGAGAGTGGCTGAAGAAATTATGGTATATGAATATTATGGAATATTATTGTTCTGTGAGAAACAACCAGCAGGATGATTTCAGAAAAGCCTGGAGAGACTTGCATGGACTGATGCTGAGTGAAATGAGCAGAACCAGATCATTATACACGGCAACAACAATATTATATGATGATCAATTCTGATGGACATGTCTCCCTTCAACAATGAAATGTTTCAAACCACTTCCAGTTGTTCAGTAAAGAAAGCCATATACTCTCAGAGAGAGGGATATGAAATGTGGACCACAACATAACATTTTCATGCTCTCTATTGATGTTTGCTTGCATTGGGTTTTCTTTCTCAGATCTTTTCTTATAGATACGAGTTTTCTTGCACAACAATATAAGTGTGGAAATATGTATACATATATTCGATTTGTCAAGTATTTGTTTTTAAATTTTTATTTATTTTGCTAAGGCAATTGGGGTTAAGTGACTTGCCCAGGATCACACAGCTAGAAGTAGTAAGTGTCTGAGACCAGATTTGAACTCAGGTCCTCCTGACTTCAGGGCTGGTGCTCTACCCACTGCACCACCTAGCTGCCCCAATATGTCAAGTATTTTAACATAATTAGCATGTAGTGGATTTCCTACCACCTGGGGGAGGGGTGGGAACTAGGGAGGAAAAATTGCAACAGAGAGCTTTGTAAGGGTCAATGTTGAAGAATTACCCATACATATGTTTTGCAAATAAAAAGTTTTAATTAAAAAAGAAAAGAAAAGAAAAAGTAAAAAAAAAAGAAAAGAAAAGGGGCTGGAGAGAAGGAGAAAATTAGGAACTCAAAAAAACAGATTAATGTTAGAAAAGGCCTAATGTAGAAGGCAGTGCCTGAACTGAGCTTTAAAGGAAGTTTGGGATTTTAAGAAATAAAGATGAAAAAGGGATGAATTATAAATATGGGGGACACAGCCTATACAAAGGGACAGACATGGGAGATTGAGTGAGGAATGACTTCTCGACCAATTTGACTGAATCACAGTGTGGGTAAAGGGAAATAATATGTAATAAATCTAGACAGGTAGGCTGGAGAAAATGTGACTCAGAACTAAGCACAATTATCTAGATGTGATTTTACTATAGAAAAGGAAGATTCAAATAATTCATTACAGGTAACTGCCTCTTTGCTTACCTATGTTCTTGGTTCCCCGACTTACTTCCCAGCACCTGGCCCACCCTTTCTGCTCATCCCTTAGCATGGAGCTGCCTGGGAGGCAGGGCTTTGCACTGTTCTTAGCTGCCATGTAATCTCATGTTTGTTCTCCTCCACCAGGTCATCAGCCAAAAGGAAAAAGACTTCTTCTTTGATTCATTGAGGCAGGTGTCTGATTGGATAAAAAAGACCAAGCCCACAAAAGAAGGTAAAAGGGAGGAAGATTCATCCATCCTAGAGAGTGGAAAGTGAAAACCATGAGAATCCCATTTTGACAGATGCTAAATAGAATCCTTGAATCAAAAAATTTAAGCTTCAAAGATCTTTGAGGTCATCTAGTCTAATGCCCTAATTTTACTGTTTAAAAAGAATAGAGATCTCTAGAGCACAACTGGCTTATCAGACCCCAGTTCCTGTCTCCAGGACCAATGTACCAGCACTATTTAAGACCACAGGGGTTTTGGGCCCATCATCCAAAGGACAGCTGGGAAATCTGTCTCTCAGAACGTGACTTTGGCCTTCATAAAGAGTTCCCTAGCTGCAGATTCAAGGATGGCCTAGGTAGAATGAGTTTACCCAATGGGGTGCATGCTTGTGAAAGGATCTAATCAGTGTCCATGTGAGTATCTTCTGGGAGGAGGAAGAAATTGCCTTTTCACCCTTGACTGATTGGTGGGAGTTCCTCTGAAGGGTTAGAGTAGTTGCAGAAATCCAGTTGCTGAAAATTAAGAATGTTTAACCCATTTCCACCTCTTCAATTGCACCGACAAAGCTTTGATGGAGCTGAGTGGACAGGATGAAAACAGTATTAGGGAGTCCCCCATGGCCCACGTAAGAGATGACACACAGCAAGTGTCTTCAGTGATCAATCACCATGACTCAAATAGGGGCTGGACTGATTGAGTTCTAAAGTCCTCCCAGCTCTGCCATTCTGGGGAGAATTACTGCTATTAAATACTCAATATGAGCTAAGTGATATGGGGGACACAGTAGAAAGCTTAATTCCTGGGGTTTTTTTTGTTTTTTGTTTTGTTTTGTTTTGTTTTTTGCTGAGGCAATTGGGGTTAAGTGACTTGTCTGGGGTCACACAACTAATAAAAATGTATCTGAGGTCAGATTTGAACTCAGGTCCTCCTAACTTCAGGGCTGGTACTCTACCCACTAAGCCATCTAGCTGCCCCTTAATTCTTGTCTTAAAAGGGCTAGCAACCTAGTTGTGGAGACAAGATATACCTGCATATGTATACCTACACAAATATATAAATAGATACACACTTATCTAACAATATAGGGCAGTATGTTGTTGTTGTTCAGTCATTTCAGTTGTGTTTGACTTTTTGTGACCCTATTTGGGGTTTTCTTGGCAAAGATACTAGAACATTTTGCCATTTCCTTCTCAGCTCATTTTACAGATAAATAAACTGAGGCAAATAGGGTAAAGTGACTTGCCCAGGGTCACACAGCTAATAAAAATCTGAGACCAGATTGGAGCTCCTAACTCCAGGCCCAGAACTCTGCTCTCTGCAATCACCTAGCTAGGGGAGTATGTGATGAGCATCCTTGGAATGATGCAGACAGGCAGTGCTTGGGGAGGTGGGGATAGGGAGAAATCAGTGTGAGCCAGAATAGTCAGAGGAGGAAATGCAGATTTGGAACAATGGGATTTTGAAGTTCAAAGACCTAGATTCAAATCATGGCTCTGCTACTTTCTACTTATGTGATCTTGACTAAATCAATGAATCTTCTGGGACTTAGTTTTTTCGGCAGTAAAAAGAGGTTCTGGGTTAGATGACCTTACAGATCCTTTCCATTTCTAAATCTATGGCTATGAAGGCATGACAGAGCAGATAGTATTTGAATGATCTCAAAATGCAACTTCAGTTTTCAAACCCAAACTGGTTCATTTGCTTTAATTTTTAAACATAAACTGTATAGCCCTTTGGGGTCAGGGAGGAAGGGGAAATTTGGGGTCATAAAGGAAACTCTATGAAAAGGAGCTGAAACCTTGGTTTCAGCTTGGACCATGGGTGGGATAGAGGGAGAAGAGGCCTGAAATGGAACTAAGTCTAAGAGGTTATAGAAGTTTCCACAGGGTGAGTGGGTGGCTACAGCCCTTGAGGCCTGAGGGGACCTTGACCTTGCCACTGATGGCCATAATTTTATTCTCTCAGGAGCAACAGTAACCCTGTCTTACCATGTGTACTTCATGAGAAAACTCTGGCTAAATGTCTCCCCTGGGAAAGACTTGAATGCTGATACCATCCTTCACTATCATCAGGTAAAAGAGCTGCCCGTCAGTACCAGGAAGGGATAAATCACAGGCCTCTGGCCCATAAGGACTCCAGTGAAAAGAAAAAGAACCGTGGGTTGGGGTGGTCAGAAGAAGCTTCAAGGAAGAGGCTGGATATCATTGATTTATTCATTTAATAAGCCTTTATTAAACACATTCTATGTACCAGACATTGTTTTAGATTCAAGAAAAAAGGAGGGAAATGAAACTATTCAGTTAGGCTTTAAAAGACAGGTAAGATTTGGGCAAGGGGGTGGAGTGGGGGGTTCTGGTTGAGACTTATAGAGTAAGGTGGGGGTGAGCATGGGGAGTGCAGGGTAGGTAGCAATGGCAGTTAAGGTTGGAGGAGTAGGTTGGGGGCCAGATTGTAGAGGTTTTTGAATTGGAAGAGGAATTGGGATTTGATGGAGTAGTCAAAGACCTCTTGGAGACTCCTCTGTGACCAAATAATCAACATGAGCTAAGTGGTATGGGGAACACAGTAGAAGTCTTAAGCAGAGTGCTATATGTTTGGGAGCATAGAATGACGTTGGGGAGCTCACTAGATTGGAGGGAGGGGATAAGTAGCAGGAAATTAGATCATGTAATATTAGATTTAAGGACAGCTAAGTCCTGTTTCTTAATATGTTACATCTGGAAAAACTGAGGACCAGAGGTGAGGAAACTTCCTAGTTTCACATAGCAAATTAGGGGCAGAGCCTGGACTAGAATCCAAAGGTCATGATCTCCCAGGGCTTCCATCCCTGTGATCCACTGAGATCTGAAAGGCATGTGAGCTGTAAATCACAAAGCATTTAGCCATATCTTGCACTAAAGGAATCAGAGAAGCTCATTCTTTCTCCTCACTCCCCCTCTCTTTCTCTCCCCTTCTCTCTGTCTCTCTCTTTCTCTCTCTCTCTGTCTCTCTTTGTCTCTCTGTCTCTCTCTGTCTCTCTCTGTCTCTCTCTCTCTCTCTCTCTCTCTCACACACACACACACACATACACAAGCACAGAAATGTTTACAGCTGAGCTTTAACCAGCTGAAACTGTGCCTGAGACCCATTCATTCAGGGAGAAGGACAATCCAGTCTCATTCCTAGTGCCAGAAGGAAGCACTGTGCTAGGCACTGTGCTGAAATTCTACTTTGATGATTCATTAATACTTTGCCAGGATCCATTTTTAAGGAACAAATCCCCCTGGTAGGAGAAACATATGAAGCCCTAATACCTGAATGTAGATGAATTTCTCAGCTGTTTTGGGGGACAGGAGAAAGGGGAGCAGTTGGAAGAGACAGGAGAGACAGGAGAGTTCTGGAGTAGCAGCATGGTGGAGACATGAAGAGCAACCACATCCAAACTTCTATTTACCAGTTTTGCTAAGGAGCCAGGCAGTTTTGAGGCATCAGTCCATTAGGAGGAAATGCTTGATTTGACATCTGTCTTTCTATTCCAGGAGCTGCCCAAATACCTGCGTGGATTCCACAAATGCTCCAGGGAGGATGCCATCCAGCTTGCAGGACTCATTTACAAGGTCAAATTTGACAATGACAGATCCCAGCTAGCCTCTGTCTCCAAAATCCTGAAGGAACTGGTGCCTGGGAACTTGATTCAATCAATGTCTTCAGAAGAATGGAAAAAGGTTATTGGACGGCCCTTAGGAGTCTCCATCCTTTCCCTAGTGATCTCATACTGAGTAGTCCAATGACCTGGGAAAGTGTAGGAAAAGGAAAGGGGGGGGGGGCTCCAGTTCTCTCTCGGTGTAGTCCTATTCAGCCCTCATTTCTCCAATTCCATTTGTAAAATCCCTCCCAGGTACAGGCATCCTTTGCTTTATGCAATAGACAAATTTCTGAAAAGTGTCTAGAAACTGATTTTTTAAAGTTGAATCTTATTTTCCTAATTACCAATTCCAAGAGGGTTTTTCTTCACATCTAATAGATCACATCACATCAAGAAGCAATGGATGCTCTGTACTTAGCTTCAAGCTTCCCTATACAACCCCTTCCTACACACACACACACACACACACACACACACACACACGTGCGCACACACACACACATACACACACACACACTGTTACTCAGTCAAGTAATATTCACTCAGGTTGGTACAATTCTTAAAGATCTATGAAGCAGGAGCTAGTGAAAGTATTATTATTCCTGTTTTACAGATGCAAAAATGGAGGTTCAAAGAGGCTAAATGGCTTGCCACTACTAACTGAAATCTGAGATTTGATAGGACTTCAAACTTCCTGTCCCTCAATCCAATATTCTTTCAACTATACAATGTAGCTACTAGCTTATAGACTAATGTAATTTTTAAAAATCATTAAGGAAGGAAGGAAAGAGGGAAGGAAAGA
>JAJPUD010002868.1:235410-247614 GCA_023553655.1 Myrmecobius fasciatus
GGAAGGAGGGAAGGAGGGAGGAAGGAAGGAAGGAGGAAGAGAAAGAAGGAAGGAAAGGAAAAAAATCAGTTTAGTAAGACTAACCAACATATCAACCAAGGCTACCAATATTTGCAATATTCTATAGTCCTCCTCTGCAAAGAAGGGAAAAGAGATGCATTTTCTCATCTCCAGCCAAGTATGATTATTTTAATAATCAGGATTCAAATTTTGTTATTGTAATTATAGTTTCTATTTGCATTGTTGTGGGCACTGTGTATATTATTTGCCTGGTTTGGCTCACTTTGCTTTTTATCAATTCACACTTCTCTGAATTCTTTTTTCATATTTTTGTAATAAGGTAGTAATATTCCATTACATTTTTGTTCCACTTTCTAATTAAGAGATAGCTATGTTGTTTCTATTTGTTATTTCAAAAAACACTGCTATGAATATACTGTTGTATATAATGTCATTCTCACTATTTTTGTACTCCTTGGGATGTAAGCTTAATGGTCAGCTCTCTGGAGCAAAGGTATGAGCATAATCACTTTCTTTAACCATAATTCCAGATTGCTTTCCAAAATGGTCAGATCAAATCACACCGCAACAAAAGCACCTTTCTTTCTGCAGCTTCTCCAATATTTACTATTCCCATTTTTTGATATCTTTATTAATTTGCTGAGTTTGAGATAAAACCCCAAAATTGTTTTGATTTGTATTTCTCTTATTAGTAGTAATTTAGAACAGTCTTTCAGATGGTTGTTAATAGTTCAAAATTCTTTTGAGAACTGTTGTAAACAAGCACTTAAGGCATGTAGGTAGTGAACATTATCCTTCCCAACAGAGAGAAAAATTGGTTTTTAATTTTTAAAATCCTGTACATAACACCTCAAAAAACCACAGTAAAATTCATTTTTATATACAAAATAGAACAGAAGAAGGATCATGAACAAAAACTCAAAGGAGAATTCACTTTTTAAAGAGATTTACAGCAGGAATAAAAAAGAATAGGTATCAATTCCTGTAAAATGAAGCGTATTTGGATTGTGAGCCTGAATTTTCCTGCCAGATTTACTAACATAGATTAGATGTGGTCAGTCTGTCCAGTCTTGTGGGGTCCAGTGCTAATGTCCCATCATGATAGAGTATCCTCTTGCTTCTGCCTAAGGAGCGAGTCTCACTCACCCAGGCTTATATCCTTGCATTCCCCTCCTTTACAGAATATCTTTGCCGCTTACAGTAAGTATGAAAAGAACACAGTGGATGAAGCCAAGCTGGCCTTCCTGAGGCTGATTTACCGGTGGCCCACCTTTGGGTCGGCCTTCTTTGAGGTGAAGGTAGGTTCTGTTTCAGACTCCACCAATCCAGATCCTCCCAGTACAGAAAGCCATTCACTTGAAAGATAACTGATGGATTAAGTGTCTCCTCCACTTGTTGAATCTTTTCCTTTTCAGATTACTTTCTCCTTCTCCATATACATCTTGTAGGTACCTAGTTATTTTGCATATCATCTCTCCCAATAGAAGGTGAACTCCTTGAGGACAACCAATTCTTTGAATCCCAGCACTTAACACTAGGTGGTACATAATAAGTGCTCAATTAAATGCTTGTTGACTGACTGTGGTTTGACCTGTGTGCAGGAAACTATGCCAAGAAGTGAGAATGTGAAAAGGATACTAATGATGATAATGACTCATTTGTACAGGAATTCCCCCCCTCAGAACAATGAGCTCGATAGTTCAAGAATTATTATCCCCAATTTACTGATGTTTAAACTGACACTCAGGGAAGTTAGGTCGATTCCCTGAGCCATATACTACTACACTGATATTAGATTTAGATCTAAAAGGACCTGAGAAGTGATATAACCAGTCTCAGACTAGCTAAGTGACCCTAGGAAGTCACCTAATCCTGTTTTCCTCAGTTTCCTCATTTGTAAAATGAGCTGGAGAAGAAAATAACTAACACTCCAGTATGTCTGCCAAATAAACCTCAAATGGGTTCATGAAGAGTAAGATAGATCTAAACAACAATAACAACAATCTGATCAATCCCCTAATTTTACAGATAAGGAAACTGAGGATCTAAGAGGTGAAATGACTTGCCTAAAGTCATACAGACAAGTCAAAGCTGGAATCTAAATCTCAGATCTTTACTTAAATCATTCTTTCCATTACACATACCAGGAGCCACTCAGTTCTCAGTGAGTTTATAATCTAAGATTTCTTCCTTTAATCCTATACAGGAAGTCTCTTTGTTGTTGTTGTTGTTTTTTCAGGGGGGGGAGGAGGTGTGTGATTGTCTAAGCTATTTCTGCATCTTTGAGAATATGACTGGGACTGTTCTGTTCCCATATGTAAGTGGCAAGAGGGATATGAGGGGATGATGAAAAGGGAAATTTAATTTGACATCTCCCTTCTCTAGCAGTCACTGGATTGTAAGGAATCAAGAGATTTAAGAACCAGGCCCTGTCCAAGGGAACCAGGCCAAGATTTACGAAGCAGGATAATGCTATTCTGGTCTCTATTCCAAATTCCCTGTTTTAATTGGTTTGGGGAGGAAAATGGATTAGGGGATGAATGTCCATAACTTCCTCTTTTTCTTCTCCATCTCTCCATTCTAGCAAAGCTCAGAACCTACTTACCCAGAAATCATCCTCATTGCCATCAACAAACATGGATTGCAGCTCATCCATCCCAAGACCAAGGTCAGAGAAATCATTAACTTAGCTAGGCCCCCCAATAAGGCCACAAGGTGACAGAGACTGAACAACTGCCATTTCTGGGGAGAGGTGGCGGGAGGAGAGCTCTCCAGGTTAGAGGCAGAACACTGTCCTTCCCAATTAGGGAGCAGTGATGTCCAGGGACGGTGGGGGGGAGGAAGAGAGAAAGGAAGGTAAAGAAAGGATAGTGGAGGGGGTCCTAGTCAAGACTCTTGGGTCAGGAGGGATACCCAGGACACCTTCTTAGTCCCTGCAAGACTAGAATAGGCAGAATTAGCTTCATTTGACGGGTTGGGATTCCGACAGTAATACACTAGACCCAGGACACACCATGAGAGTCGGTGGCTCTCCTGACTGCCTTTAGTTCATTGCCTTACCCCTTCTCCCCAAAGTTCTCCCCCCTAGCTTTGGTTTCTTGAATCTTTCCTCTCTTCATTACCTCTCCCTGTGCTTCTTCCTACAGGAGCTCCTTAACAGCTACCCCTTTACAAAGATCTCCAGCTGGAGCAGTGGAAGCACCTACTTCCACCTGGTGCTTGGGAATCTCCTGAGGGGGAATCGGCTGCTGTGTGAGACCTCCCTGGTGAGCCTACAGTGGGCAGGGCACACAAGGGACCCCTCTGGAGGTGTGGGGAGGGCAAGGGGAAACCAAGAAGGCAAGGAGCAAGGATTCTCTGGTTTTGTTTCCACTAGAAGAGGAATAGAAGCAGGGGAAAGAGATGCAATATCTTGTATCTTGTCTTGTATCTTGTATCTTGTCTTGTCTTGAAGATAGGGCTGGGGAAGGAGAAACAACTATAGACAAAAGTATTTTGGTAAGAAATTTCAAAGATCCAAGATTTCCCACATGGCCCCGGTCATTTTTGCTTTCTCATTCATTCACTCAACAACAAACCCTTTATTAAGCACCTGCTGTATACAGAGAACTAAGTTAGAGTCTGGATTTTCAAGCTCAGTTTGGGCCAAGGCTCCCGAAGTGTGCTCCAGGGATTCCTCGGGCTCCTGGAAACCCTTTTTGTATAATAATAGCTAGTACTTACACAGCACTTTAAGCTTTACAAAGCACTTTATACACATTACCTTATTTGATCCTCAGATAACAAAACTGTGAGGTAGGTAGACCCTATTGTTATTCCTATTTTACAGATGAGGAAACTGAAGGTGAGAGAAGTTAAATGATTTTCATGGAAGTGTCTGAGGCAGGATTTGAACTCAGGTCTTCCTGGCCATTGTATCACCTAGTTGCCATATGTCCACGTCTTATTCCTATACTGAAAGCTCCATTAGAACAAGGACTGTGGGGCTTTACTTATCTGTATCCCTACTGCCTAAAATATCTAATACAGAGTTATATGCATACATATATATATATAATATACACACACATCTATGTGTATATATATTTATATATATTATGTGTGTATACATATATTTTTATTAAATGTTTGTTGCATTAAGATCTTCCTTGGATGGCACAGTGCTGTTCCCAGACCCCGGGGTTCTGGGACACACTCTCCCTTCTCCCACCCTGACCATTGTGTGCCTCCTCTGTGTCTCCCAACCCAGGGCTATAAGATGGATGACCTGCTGACATCCTATGTGCAGCTGCTCTTGAGTTCTGTGAACAAGCAGAAGAATTTCCAAGCCTCAGATTGAGGGGCTGCATTGGCTGAACTCCCATCCACTTCAACCTTGCTGAATGAATGAGAAACTCTCCTCCCCATAGAGGAACCTAAAGCTGTTTTACCTCTCATTCCTCATACAGAGACTTACCTAGGAATTTTTGCACCAGGGCAAGCAACACAAAGTGAAGCGTGTTCTTAATTTGGGATTGAGGGTCGGGTGGAATGAGGAAGGGCAAGAGACTATCCCATGTATGGAAGAGAGACATCAGAGCCCACTTGGGCATCCAATGGAGCCAGTTTGCTGCTGAGGAGGATACTACCCACTATTTGGTAGCTTCCTATTGTTCCAAATAGAATTCATTATCCTCCCACATATACCCAACTTTCCTTCAAATTTACCTATTTCTCTCTATCTTTCTAGTCACCCCAATTTACAACCTCAAATCATCCTCATTTCTTCCTTCTTATTTATTCCCCATATCCAATCATTCAATGTACCTCTCATTTATCCATCCAAGTTACCATCACCCTAGTTCAGACCCTTACAACTTCTCACCTGAACCACTAAAATAGTTTCCTGAGTATTTTTTTTTTATTTCTAGCATCTCCTCTCTTTTTGCACTGCTACCAAAATAAATTTCTCGAAAAACAGATGTAACTATTCAATTCCCTTGACTAGAAATCTTCAGTAGTTCTCTATGCTAGAATAAAACAGCAAACTTCTTACCTTAATATTTAAAGCCGTTTACAATTTGGTTCCAGCCTACCTTTCCAGATTTATTTCACACTATTTCCTTTTTACACATTTTATGACCCAGCCAATATGTTCTCTTAGCTTATAATTCAATCATTCACCTCTGTGCCTGTCTACTCTGGCTGTCCCCATCTCCTGGAATTTACTTCCTCCTTACATCCTGCTCCTAGAATCTTTATCTTTCTTCAAGGTTTAATATAGGAGTATTTCTGATGATGGTATTTCCTAATGACCTCCATCAGTAGATAATTCACTCCCTCCCTCCAAAAGTGATCTTGTATTTCCTATATAAATATTAAATCTCCAATAAAATGTAATCTCCTTAAAGTTGTGACTGTTTTTCATTTTGTTTTTGTATCTCCAAGACCTAATAAAGTGCATTCATGTTGTAGGCACTTGATGACTAATTAAATTAAATTTAATTTAAATTAACAATAATCGTGTCTTTGTAATTTCTTCACACCCAAATTCCTGACACCATAATATTCTGCTCTGTTGGAGGTTTGTTTGTTGTGGTAGGGCTTTGGGGGGGGGTAGTGGTTTCTCTGCATTTTACCACATGATCAATTTTTGTAAGGATATCATGTGAAGCATGAGGCATGATTCTTTAATGATTCCATTCACAAGATGCCACAGTATTTCTAATTTAACCTCTTCAACAGTTTGTTTAGTTCTATTTTCCTTTTTATTATATTTCTGTTAAGATTTATCCAGTTCTGAGCATTAACATTAAAATCTCCTATAATTACTGTGTTAATGTCATTTTTTTGTACTTCAGTTAATCCTTTATGAATCTGGATGTTATCCCATTTGATGATGTATGTTTAGTATTAATATTGTGCCTATTAGAAGACCTTATGTATAATGTAATTTCCAGGTTAGCTCTCTTGACATTATACATTTTTGTTTTTTCTTTAGCATGATTTCAATCCTTGCTTTTTGAGATTGCCTGATGAAAAGTAAATTTAATTCCAGTTTTTTGTTCATTTTCTATATGCCTTTATTTTTAGTTGTGTTTTTTTCATATAACAAATTTGGTTTTTTATTCATTCTGATTCTCTCATTATATTGTATTGCTTAATTATTTACATTAAAAGTTAATATAGTTAGACTTGTCTTTTCCTACATTTATTTCTTTTGTGTTGATTTAATCATTTTTTAATTTTAAGTTATCATCTTGCTTCAATGATTAGTTTCCTATGTTATTTTGATGCTAGGCTATCCTACAGCACACCCCTTTCCCATTCCCTTTTATCTACCTTATCTCAAATTCCTTAATTTTACTTAAATTGATAATTTTGCTTTCTTTCTATATATCTATTCCTATTCCTTTTCTTTCTCTTTCCCTGCTGAGCTAAATGTGTGATTCAAAATTTTCCTTCTCTACTTTCATCCCTTCTTTAGCTTCAAATGACATTCTTTTTGTGGCACTATTTTCCAAAAAGTTTTCCTCTATTTTGTCCTCCTTATTTCTCTTTCTACTCTATTATGAATTCTACTTTCTAATGTATGGGCTTATTTGTAAACTATAACAAATTGAATTCTTTTTTGTTATTCTATTTAAACATCTCACTCCATTCTCTCTCTTTTCTAGTATGCCTCATTCTTAAAATATCAATTGATGAGGAAAGTAACACTAAATGGAAGCAGTGGGATATGATGTGAATCAATCCATGTTTTGAGTTATGAGTTCTGGACCTTTCTTTTCCCGTACCATGATCTTTGGAAGATGGTCATCTACCTGCAAGTCAATGTAGCTTCAGAAAGGGCCAAAGAATGGTTGATACAGTGTTTGCTTCTGGACAACTCCAGGAGAAACCCCAGGAACAGAACAGAGATCTGTGCATAATATTTGTCAATCTGACCAAGGCAATTGATACCATCAGTCATGAGACTTTGTGGAAAATAATGGCACAAATATAAATAGCAGTCATTTTTGCTTTGGCTAGAAATCCTGAGGGTCTTCCCCTTCCAGATTTATTTTTTCATTCATTTATTATTTATATCTTTTGGACTAAGTTAAAGAGGAAATTTTTTGTTTCAATTGCTACCTATCCTTAATCACTGAATGGGTGCAGCTTCAGTCAAACTGAGACGTTTTGAGAACCTTAGCTTAAAAAGGTCAAGATCTCCCACTTCATCCAGGGCCATCTCCAGTCTGATCTACAACTTGACACTGGACCCAGATGGTTCTGGAGGGGAAAGTGAGACAAGTGGCCTTGCCCAGCCCTCCCTCACTTAAATCCATTTCACTTGTATGTCATGGCATCATCTCCCTGATGTCATGGTCCTTTTCGAGAGCAAAGGACAAACAACTTAAGCTATTCCCCAACAGCCTCCATTCTTATTAATAGATTAGAGAAATGATCATCCCTCCTTTGTTTACCTATGTGCTTGGTAGGGATGAATTTCCAGCTTTCCTGTCTCTTATCTCCTTTCTCCCCTTCTGTGCAGCTTCCCACTGTGTTATTCTGCCTACAAAAGACAGTGATTTCTATTTATAGGGGAATTGCAGGATTTAGCACAGTTCTTCCTGTTTTTTCATGTCTTAAATCTTTAACCCTGAAGGGCCTTTTTTGATCCTTTATTTTTTCTTTTACTTATTAGTTTAATTACTTTTTATTTAAATAACTTGTAAACATGAAAACTTGGCTTCATTACTTAATCCTTTCTTGATGGTTGTGCTTATAGAGGCAGCTGGATGACCTAGTGGATAAAGTAATTTGTTTTTGTTTATTATTTGCCTTGGGAACTTAGCCATATGACAATGGACAAATCACTTACCCTCCTCCAAGCCTCAACCGTAAAATGATAATGATAATAGCACCTACCTCACAGAGTTGTTCTGAGGATCAAATGAGATTATATGTGTAATATGGGTAATATGAATCTGGAAAGGGAAGACCCTCAGGATTTCTAGCCAAAGCAAAAATGACTGCTATTTACATTCGTGCCATAATTTTCCAAAAAGTCTCGTGACTGATGGTATCAATTGCCTTGGTCAGATAGACAAATATTATGTACAGATCTCTATTCTGCTCCTGGCGTTTCTCCTGGAGTTGTCCAAAAGCAAATGTTAGCTACTCTTATTCTTTGGTGAACAGCTAGGTGGTGCTGTGTATAGAACACTTGTCTAGAGTTCAGAAGATTTCTCTTCCTGAGTTCAATCCATCCTTAGACCCTTACTAGCTATATGAACCTAGGCAAATCACTTAACTCTATTTGCCTCAGTTTTCTCACCTGTAATATGAGATAATAATATTAATATTTTATTATTTAATAATAATAATATTCATATGTAATAAAGGAAAGAGCCAAACCACTCCACTCTCCGCCAAGAAAACCCCAAATGGGGTTTAAAAGAGTCAAACTCAACAATTCTTATTATTTGCCTGTTTTTGTTTGGATAATTTTTGTAAATCAAATATTCTTATCACCTTTGTGGCATTAATACAGAAATGCCTCAAATGCCTCTCCCATCTTTTTATTGCAGTATATTTTGGGTTCCTGCTTCAGTTCTTTTAGGTTTTGCTTTTAAATATATATATATATATATATATATACATATATATATATATATATACTATCCAATTTTCTTCTTTGATTTCTCACCCTGAAACATAATGCTGTATTACTCAAACTGACAGTCCTTCATACTTTAAAGTCTTTCTCTTGACTACTAGCAAAATATGTTGTTTGTTTTTGAAAATGTTAAATTTTACCACTAGCCTTCCTCAGTGTTTCAAGCATGGGTTTTTTCCTTCTGTAGATTGTCAATCAATGCTTCACTGTCTCTATTCAAAGTTTCTGGGCAGTTGTTTATTTGTTTTCTACCCCCTTACAGTATGGCATTCATGTTTTTAATCTGTCTTGTTCTGCTAGGAGAACTACAATCCTTAAGTTGATTCTGCACGTTGACTTCAAGGTAAGTTGCTTTGGCTTCTTATATAATATTTATGTGTTCCCTTCAAGTTGTTGCTTTTTGCTTCTCTTCTGATAATTTTTTCCAATTCTGCATTTTTGTGTTCCAAAATTGTTATTCTCTTCCCCCCACTCTCTCTCTCTTCCTCCCTCCCTACCTCTACTTCAAAACTTTGGAGAAATTTTTATCCATTATCACATTTATGTTTGGTACTATTTTTAAGTCATGTTGAGAAATATGATTTCTGAACTAATTTAAGGTCTAATTCCTTCATCTATAATTTTTATTTCTCTTTTGAATAGTTCTAGAATTTCTTTTGAATGTTAAATGATATCCAGAAATTCTACAGAATTGCCTTTTTGATTGAGGAATCATTTTCCTTTAAAGTATAATGTATGTGCATAGTATTCTGACTTTTCTTTAAATTTTTTTTCTTTCTTCCTTTTTTATGATCCTCTCTTTTGTTATATCTGCTTGTGAACCATGTTTTTGCTTGGTCTTACTCTTTTGAACTTTTGGTCTTTATTCTCAGGTATTTGTCTCTGTTTTTCCTCCTCTCTCCCTTCTACTCTGCAGAGTAGACATCTTCAGCCTCCTTATCTTGAGGGTGTGTGGCCCCAGCTTGGTTGTTTGCCCAGAAGAGGTTGATCTATGGGGAGAGAATTTGTCCAAAATGAATTTTCAGTCCCCTCTCCCTTGGACATGCAAGCTTTTTACTCCTCTAGTTCTGTTTTTCAAACTACTTCAATGGAAAATAGTATTTCTCCCCTCTACCATTTACCTCCCAGTTATTCTGCCTTTCTTTCACGTAACAGGGCAAAATCAGTAACTGGCCCCTCTTGTATCATGAGTCATTGCTACAGACGGTATCTGTATCACCTTCTGTGAGGTATCATCACAGTTGGACTCTAAAGCACAAGTCCTCGAAAGCCACTTCACTCACTGTGCTTGATGGAGATGAGGATTATTAAGTACATTTTGGTAGAATTCACAACCACCTTTATTCTTATAAATCTTTATTGTGCAAAGCAATAAAAATGAATTACAATATATCTCATGTGCTATAGTTGATAAATACAGGATTACATTTCATGGGTCCAGTAGCCTCAAACAGTCACAAACAGGTCCACCACCCAGGACTCAGTGAAAATGTTCTTTCCTCCTTCTTTATGACCATGCATTCATACAAGGTCAGTCTCACCACCAGACCATCTATGAGACTGAGCCTTTGCCTTTCACACTATTAAACAAAACCTCTTAATCCAGGTCAGACATGCCTCAGTGTGGTACACTGAATCAGCAGTTGGGGGGTTCTAGACCCGCTTCCAGTACTAACTAGACATGTGATCCCCAATGAATGACTCAACCCTCTCCAGGTCTAGCTTCCTCGGTTGCTGAATGAGGATGGGTAAGATGATGTATAAGGCTTCTTTAAACCTAACAATCTAAGAGTATGAATCCTCTCTGGCCATTATAAGGAAGTTATCCTGAATCTAATCCAACTGAAAGCTGTCCTGGCATAATTGGCTGGAGCAAAGGATAAAAGAAAAACAATTATTTCATGTTTTCTGTCCTAACCACTGAGATGTGTAGGACTTGCTAGTCCAGGTTTGCAAGTCAGTGCATAGGAATGCTTTATATGCTACGTAATGTCCATATGCAAATAATAATAGGGATCCCAAAATATGAAAAATAGAGGGGCCAGATAGCAGATTTCATTATAGTGAGGCAGCAGAGTGCAGGGCTTGGAGGAACTGGGTTTGAGGCCTAAATTTGTCTCTTCCTAGCTTTGTAACTATAGACAAGTGCTTTCCTCTCTCTCTGCCTCATTTATCTCATCTGTCACAACAAAGGGATTAGATTGATCTAAGATCCCTCTCAGGTCTGTCTTTCGGTAATGAGACTCCGTGAAGTTCTGGTGCTAAATGATAGGAAAGGGATGGGCCCCTGTCCCAAGTACAGGAGATTCCTGTTTGGTATCAGAGGAATTTACCCATAGGTTGTTCCTTTATTCCATCCACTCTCTTCAGGGAAGAAGTCTTTGGGGATAGAGAAAAAAAGGTGCTCAGTAAGTATTTGGCAAAAGATAGACTACAGTTTCTGTCAATCCTTCAACTGTTTCCTTCTTTTTTCTTGCTTTTCCTCCATCCTTACCCCAATCCTGCCAAACTCACTAGCTCCACACCACATTGTAGGGCTTGGCTAAAGCCACTGAAATTCCAGGGGAGGATAAAAGATCTAGCCTGCCCCTCAGTCCCTGAAGAAAGACAATAGGCAGGACAGCCTGTTAGCAATAACTTGAGGATAACTTCCCCTCTTAAGCATGATCTTATAGAAGGAAGCCATCCTTTGGGCCTAGACTGATTTTTCTGGCTTATGAATGTAGGCACACAGACTTTGCATAATCTTGCCTTTCAACACAGAATACTTGAAGGCTATGATCACTTCTGCTCCTTTCACTTTCCACATCCACACCAGGCTTCTTCATCTATCCAAGGCTTGTCCATCTTTCCAGACCCAGACAGTTCCTGCTTCCTTCTTTCTCAGTACCCCTATCCATGCTAGTCTATCTGTCTGTTTATTGTTCTGTCTCTTCTGTCTTCCTAGAGCACTTTATTATTTACAGCCCATAAGCCTTTATTTCATTATCTTTTGTTAGGAGGTACGGTTTTCTAAATGTTTTAGGAGTTTGAGTCTCATCTCCTCAACTGGGCCATGGTCTCTTTAAGGAAAAGGAATATATCTTCTCACAGGGTTGTTGCAAGAAAAACGCTGTGTAAGAGAGCACTCTATAAATGGGAGGCAGTGGTTTTTCTTGGCCCCTCCATGGCTTCTAGCATAAGACTGGGTGTGCTCAATGAATACTTGTTTAATTAAACTGAATATAACTGAGCCACAGCAGCTACAAGGTGACCAAGAATCTGGGAGTGAGAATGCCACCTCATCATCGCTTTAAGGCACCTGAACAAAGTCTGATGTGGCCCTAAAGCGGTGAATCTTAACATTTTTGATGTCATGGACCCTTTTGGGTATCTGGTCACTGGGGGTCTATGGACTCCTTTGCAGAATTATGCTTTCCAATGCATAAAATGTATATAATTACAAAGTAAATCATTTATCTGGGGGATATAAGAGAGAGAGAGAGAGAGAACGAGAGAGAGAGAGAGAGAGAGAGAGAGAGAGAGAGAGAGAGAGAGAG
>JAJPUD010002868.1:247624-287351 GCA_023553655.1 Myrmecobius fasciatus
AGAGAGAGAGAGAGAGAGAGAGAGAGAGAGAGAGAGAGAGAGAGAGAAAGAGAGAAAGAGAGAGATTTCCCATTCAAGTCCATTGACCTCCTCAAACCTATCCATAAATCCACTGGAGATCTGAGGACTCCAGGTCAAGAATCTCTAAAATAAAAGAAGAAGAGAATTTCTCAGGCAGATGGTAACCAAATATAAGTCACTGAGAGAGAACCTGTAGAAAGGAAAAGGGAAGGCTGTTGCCCACTGAGCTGCAAGATCTCCCAAAAAATAAAGGAAAAACAAGCTATGACTTCCAAAGGATTCTCAGTTGGGTCTCTAAATGAGGGCTTCAATTATGTCTGGTGCACTTCTAAACAGCAGGGGGGAATTTGTTGTATTCCCACTTGCTGGATGATTTAACCTCAAACTGGATGTTGCTGGGAGAACTCTCAAAGGGTACAAAAGCTAGAATTGGGAAATGCCTTGCAGTGGGTCATTGGAATGGGATGTACAAGTCTCCTCACCTCCTAGATCCTCCCTTCCTCAATTTCCTCAACCTTCAGTTCTTGCCACTGTGAGTGCTCTTAAGGACTTCAGAGCTCCAATCAGGGTGTGTAAGAGATGTCAGAAAGAGGACAACAAAGGAGAAGGAAAAGGGAGAAGGGAGCAGAGTGCAATAGAAGGAGAAAGAAAAGAAGAAAAGGAAGATAAAAGGAAGAGCAGAGATGAGGGTCAGGAAGAAGAGGTCAGCATGGCAGTGGTGGGGACACAGTCCCAGCAGGAGCTTTTCAGAAAGAATTTGAGTCCACAGACTTGGGATGAGCTTTCCGGGAGGCCAGTTCAGACAGCTTTTTCAGTCTTTTCTTTAGCTCGAGAGGAAATTTTTCATAGCATTTCTTGCAGACAGGCTTCATGTCAAACTCCACAAATTTGTTCCTTTGGGAAGGGGAAAGTTTTGACCATTAGAGACAAGATCAGTGCCATGAGGTATTTTAATTCAGAAAAACTTTCCCTCTGAATTCATACACTTACTATCAATTTATGTAGTATTTCATCTTTAAAGATTCTCTGATACCCTCTGCTCTTGCTTAGAGTGACACTTGCCATCTCCACCTGTTCCCACCCATCTTGCTACTCTGTAAGGCAGCATTTCTTTGATTAAGACCTAGGTCAGAATGATGAAACAGACAGAACACTGCACTTAGAGCTAGGAAGACTAGGTTTGGATCCTGCCTCTGATGCTTATTAGCTATTAGCTATTTTACCCTAAGTCACTCATTTAATTTCTCTCCACCTCAGTGTTCTCATCTGTAAAATAATCAGAGCACCTACCTACCAGGATCACTGTCATTAGTAAATATGTGTGTGTGTGTGTGTGTGTGTGTGTGTGTGTAAATTTTTGCAAATCTTAAATCACTATATAAATGCTAGCTCTTTGTTATTTTATTATTATTTTCTAGCCTTCATCCAGCAGCTCCTATTGAAGTCAGCAGAAAGTAAAATATGACCCCTTGGTCCTTGGTTGACACTTATTGGATGGGGTCCCTTAAAGGCACTTTCCCACACCTCCAGGGTCCTTCAGGAATAAGGCCCACCCAGGGGTTTGTGGAAAACTTAAGAGATAAGAGAAAGTCAGGTAGGTGCTATAAATAGGGGCCATTGCTTACATCCATGCCTGAGCTGAAGTCCCATCTCTGATACATATACTGGCTGTGATGCTGGGTAAGTCATTTAACTTCTTAGTTCTCTAAGGCAGAGGTATCAAACTCAGGAAACCACAAATTAATATTATCTATGTTGTACTGTAATTTTATTTATTTTGCTAGATATTTCCCAATCACATTTTAATCTGGTTCAGGCCTCATTCAGGAGTCACTATGAGTTGGATATCTCTGCTCCAGGGAGCTCTAAAGGTTTTAAATTGAAGAAAAAGGGCTAATTGTCATTGGTGGATGATATTTCTTTACCCGGGAGTTCCCTATGCTGATGAAATCTCAGACCATTCCCTCACCCTATCCCTGGAAGGAATTACTCCTGAGGAGCTGGGGGGCCAGGAGGGACTTACTTCAGGGTGAGTTTAATATTGCAGGTGGAGCAGGAGAAGCAGTTGACACACCAAGCCTTATTGAGAGCCGACACCACTGCAGAAGGAACACAGACAGAGGGAAATTATATCAAGGCCGCACAACAAGGGCCCAGATCCCCTTCTGGCTCAAACCAGGCCAGATGTGCAGAGTGGGGGCGGCCCCGAGGGGAGGGACACCTGGGAGGACAGAGCAGCCTTACCATCTCCCTCGATCACGTGGCTGCAGTTGTAGCAGACGTCCCCGAAGAGCTGAGGGGCAGAGCAGACACAATGGGGAGTTATTTGGGGCACATGAAGGCATTCATCTTATCCCAAACCACCAGCTGCAAGGAGCATGAAATAGACACTTCACAGAAGCCCTGTAGAAACCTCCTCACACTCCCATTTTAATCCTCTGAATACTCTCTCTCATGTTCCTTTCTGGTCACATACACCAGGCCTTGGAGTCCATCATATCCCCATTTGACAGATTTTTGGAAGACATTCATCCTTCTGTTTATTCTTCATTTTCTGAGCACTGGGCACACGGGCCTCCTCCTGATTCTGGGACCCAAGATCCACTAAGGCCGGTCCTTGGCCTAACAAAGGCAGGCATTTATTAAGTGCCTACTATGTTCCAAATACTCTATCAAGCCTGGAGATATTGAGTGAAGGGGAGTCCAAAGCTCCAAGTTCAAAACTCTCTCCTTTGGTGACTTGTGGTCTCTCCAATTAGAATTGTGCATTTTGTAGCCTGAACCCTTAGTAAGCCCCTAATAAATTCTTGTTGACTGACTGAGCACTAAACCCTGAATTTAGGATACCCTAGAAATGGCTAGCTAGTTGTCTCATTCTAGCTCTGCCACTGAATGGCTGTGGGGCCTTAAGCAAATTAGTTAACCTCACTGAGTCTCAGTTTTTTCATTGATTAAATGAGGAGGCTGGAGG
Organism: Myrmecobius fasciatus; assembly: GCA_023553655.1. NCBI lineage: Eukaryota > Metazoa > Chordata > Mammalia > Dasyuromorphia > Myrmecobiidae > Myrmecobius > Myrmecobius fasciatus. The sequence goes on from JAJPUD010002868.1 coordinate 250,617, forward strand.
AGAACTCTCAGGGAACTTTTTAACTCTAACATCCTATCCTGTCCTCATCTCTCCTCCTTCCCTCATCATCTTGCCTGAAAGTCCCACCATCAGATATCTGAAATGTGTTATCTGATACATGATAGATAATGAAGGAAGAGGGGTCCCCCTGAAACTGCCCTGGGCAAAGGACAGAAGAGGGGTTGCTCCTCTGCCATTATCCTGTTCTCCTGAACTGTCTGATCTCATAACGAAAGAGGAGGAACCCCATGAAGGGGCAGTAATGAAGCGGGGGAAAGCCAGGCTCCTGGAGACAGCAGACAAACCGAGTCTTAATGAGGCAGAGTTTGGGGAAGAGTTATCACAGATCTGCAGGGTGGAGAGAAGGGGCTGGAAGTGAGGAAATGGAGTTGTTCTGGGTAATCCCACGGCATGAGATTATGGGGAAAGCCCTGGGAAAAGAGGAAAGCATGGAACCCAAGGAGGCAGCTGCTACAAAATCCTGCCTCTGACACTGAAGTCCCACTCAGCCTTGCACTTCTCTGGGCCTCAGTTCTGTCTTCTATAAAATGAGGGAGCCAGACTTGGTGGCTTCTAATGGTCTTATGAAAGGCATGAAGGCAGGAGCTCCAATGCAGGCCAATATGACTGGACTATAGAGGGCATAAAGGGCAGAAGCTAGGGCCACATTGTGAAGGGCTTTAAATGTCAAACAAGAAGTCTACGTTTTTTCTCAAAGGCAACATACATGAGAATAATAATGATCATTATTAGTAATAACAACAGCAAAAATAATATCTAGGAGGGTTACAGAGTGAGTAACCATTTAAGGCAGGATTTGAACTCAGGTCTTCCTGATTTCAGACCAGACATTCTATCCACTGCTGTCATCATTGTTGTTTATACCCAAAGAGGAACAAAATGTTAGCACAACATGGGGTCAGCATACAGTGTGTCCAATGAGGCTGATCAGAACAATACAGCTCTGAAGGCTTTACCACAAGCTGGGCACAAAGAGTCTATATGAATGGGGCAGCTAGATGGCACAGTGGATAGAGCACCAGCCCTGAAGTCAGGAGGACCTGAGTTCAAATCTGGTCTCAGACACTTAACATTCCCTAGCTGTGTGACCCTGGGTAAGTCACTTAACCTCAATTGCCTTGGGGGGGGGGAAGAGGGAGTCTATATGAAGATTTGGGATGGAGACACCTCCAAACGCATATCTCCCGTTTCTTCTGAGCTGCTACAATTCTGCTTTGCCCACAAAGCACCTTCTCAGGCGTGCCATGTGGGGGCTCCTGTGCCATTGTCTCCCAATGAGACCAAAGCTCTTCAGAGAAACCTGGAAAGTGTCCTTTTATCACTTCCGATCTCCTTGTGAGTGCTTGACTTGTATGAGTTCTCCATAAAATACCCTATCAACATCATCATTGTTGTTGAAGCTATTGTGAGCAATATAAACCCACAAGGGCTTTGAGGGTATCAGTTTGCAAGCTAGGTGGAGCTTAGATTAGAGAGGTGACAGACTAGAGAGGAGGAGACTTTTGCAATAGTCTTTTTCATTTTCTCCTTGTTTAAACTTCCTTTAAAAAGAAGGACTTGGCTAAAGGAAGATAAAGACACTGAGTCTAACCCCTCCTTATGTTTGTTTAAACAGATCAGGTTGAGTTGCCTGAATTTAAGGCTGTATCTTCTCAATTTTAGTTCTTCTAATTTGGTATTGATTTTAATCTGAATTCTCAGAAGCCACTGACTGGTTACATACAGCAAAATAATCAGTATGGTCATCCCTATTTGTTAAAATAAAATCAGTTCCTCTTTCTGCTGTGCCATTTCATACTTTATGTATCTAAGGTCGAGATATTAGGAGACACCGTTTTCCCAGAGCTGAGACCCAGCAAGCAGGCCGTACCCTGAGCTTGACATAACAACAATCCTTTGGGCTCACCCCTGGATGATCTCACCCTCATGTACCAGCACCAGGTGCTCTCCCTATTTCCAGGGGTCTGAGACCAGAAGCAGCCAATGTGCTGTAGTAAAAAGTGATGCCTCCTGACTCATAACTTTTAAATGAACCGAACCAGATCCTGTTCTTGCCATGCTAACTCTGGTTCTATATTCTGCTGAATAATCATGAGGTTCACAACCTCTAAAACTTGAGTCAATCAACCTGGGGACAGACTGTGTCTCTCCAAAAGTATGACCACTACATGGTTCTCTTCAACAATGATGTGATTCAAACCAGTTGTTCTGCGATGAAGATAGTCATATACATCCAGAGAGAGGCCTGTGGGAACTGAGAGTGAACCACCACAGAGCATTTTAACGCTTTCTGTGAATATTTCCATGCATTTTGTTTTCCTTCTTAGGTTGTTTTTTTCTTCTTCTCCTTCTAGATCTGATGTTTCTTGTGCAGTAAGATAACTGTATAGATATGTATACATGTATTGTATTTGTCATATAATTTATCCTATCTAGCATGTATTAGATTACCTGTTATCTAGGGATGGGGGTGGGGGTGGGGGGAAGGAAAGGAAAAGCTTGGGAAAAAAAAGTTTTTTTGCAAAAGTCAATGTTGAAAGGTCACTCATATGTTTTGTAAATAAAAAGCTTTATAAAAAAAAAGTATGACCACTTGCTGGTCAATGAATCTCACATTTTCAACTATTAATTTAACATTTACAGATATCTTAAAAATTATGTGGTTCTTAGTTCCTATTTCCTTCACCTTATCACTGTCACTGCAGAAAGAAAAAGGAACCATACAGGTCTAAGAGCTATTGTGTATTTTTCTTTTTTTGGTGGTTTTCCATATCCAAAGAATTAATAACAATGACCAGCATGCTTGTGATGATTCTCTCTATGTTTAACCAGGTTGATCCTCAAGAGTGTAGACATAACCTGTTGTAAAACTATATTTGAAACTTTTCCAGTATTATAAAACCTTATAAGATTGTGTACTCTCCTGGAGTAGTCTTCAAAAACTCAGGGTCAACTCTATGCTACAATGTGATAGTGGAATAGGATTTTGTGTCCATGTGCCCTTCATAAGTGATGGGAATTATGTGGAGTGTGGAGGACCAGGGGAAAAGGATTAACTCTCTGTGATCCCAAGTGCTTTATCCTGCTGGTCCTGGGGAAGGGGTAAATAAGAGAGTCTTCTGAGCCTTGAAAAAAGGATTCATGGGGAAAAGGCAGTGACCCGTTAACAACACTGATTTCTAGGAGCAGAAAAGAAGGTGCAATTCCAAGAAAGTTCTATAAATTAGAGAACTTTGCAAATTTCTACTGAAGATGAGGATGGGGAAAGAGAGAAGTTTTGCCTTTATAGACTTGGGTGTGAGTCTTCCGTTTTTTCTCTTCAGTGAAATGGGAACTGAGACTTTCCTTTCCTAGTAGAAACTAGACATAAGCCAAATTCTGTTATTCTCAAAAGAATATTAGAATGGAACTCCTGGACAAAAAGAGATTTGTGTGAGAAATCATGACTGATTCCAATCTCTGGAAATCCAGAGTTTCAACTCTGGGACAAAAGTCATGCTAATCTATGGCCTCATCACTTCAACCTGAACTTACATCTGGTTTGCCCCTTTTCCAATCTACTCAACCCCCAGCTATTAAAAGAACTGTCCGTAAAAAGTACCTTTGTTTTTTTAGCCCTCATCTTGTTTTATAATGTTCTCATTGTTTTTTTAGTCTTGTTTCCATCAACTAGACATTTTGTAAATTCCTCAAAGATTTAGTCCAAGGCTTTTCCTGATAAGTCCCTCAAAGAGAGGGGCACAGAACAAGAGTTATTTCAATCTTTATTCAATGATGGAATGGATTTTAATCACTCAGAGTGTCCCCAGATCCTCTTGGTCCAGGCTGATTTCACTGATTCGACCTAAGAGATCACTCTCCAAAACATCCTGTTGATCTCCTAGGGAAATGGTCTTCCCAAGGAAGGTCAAGCTTACCTGGTTATAGTGTGTCTCACAGTATGCCAGCCCCTTCTTCTCATAATGGCGATGACCCAGGAATGGTTTCTCACATTTGGCACAGACAAAATGCTGAAAGAAAGCAAATCATTTCAGTGCCCTAAGACCTAAGGCACCCACTCATTCCTGTAAGTGCTAAATCCTTACCCACAACTCGAAAGAAATGTCCTTGTCAGTGGAGTCATGGAGTCATAAATCTAGAGCGTCAAGGGGGCCTCTGAGGCTCTCTTGTTCAAAAACCTCATTTTACAGGTGGGAGACTGATAGTCAAGGAGGATAAAAGGTTAAAAGGCATTCTCATGGTCCCAGAACTAGTAATAGAGCTGTCACTTAACTATGGCTCAGAATCTGGAACTTCTTCTAAATGGCATGCCATTTGTTGGGTCTGAGAGTTGTCTTGTACCCAGGAAGGAATGGTAGATCCTTTTCAGAAAAAATCCTTAGGAGTTGCATGTGATTGCAACTATTCCTAGGGACTTGTGACAATGGGGACCAGGGATTGGCTAGCTAATTAAAATTCAAATCTATGAGGATGACTGTTGTTTTGTTTTTGTCCTGGGCCTATAATTCCAAGCAGTGTAGAAAACTCTCTCAACCAATACAAATAAAGAACTATTTAGCAATTTGTCATCACAGTAGGTGGTACAATGGACAGAATGTCAGCCCTAGAATCAGGAAGACTGAATTCAAATTCAACTTCAGACACTTAGTAGCTGTGAGACCCTAGACAAGTCATTTGACCCTGTTTGCCTCAGTTTCCTCACTTTTAAAAATGAGCTGGAGAAGAAAAGAACTAACTATTCATATCTCTGCCAAGAAAATTCCAAATGGGATCACTAGATGACTATTATCCTTTTAAAACCTAAGTGGACTCCTTCAGAATTGCCTTCAAAACCTAAAATGCAGTCCCAATTCATTTCATTAAAAAAATAAGTCCGATGTGTGGTTATGGTGAGAGGCAACACAGTGTAAAAAGGGCCTGCCTAGGATTTAAGTCTTATATCTCACACTTGCTAACTATGTAATCACAAATAAATCACTTGACCTTTAGTGCCTCAACAAAGTCTCTCACATCATAAATTATAAAGAATTTGCTGTAGCCTTTATGCTACAGCCAGAGAAGTGGAAATAATTGGTCTACACCAAGAAAATAAAAAGGTTTTGTGCCAGGAACTCAAAAATGAAGATGAAGCATCACATAATCCCTGCTGTCAAGAAACTAAACATCTAATGAAGGATATTCGCTGATTTTTTTTCCCATTGGAAGCAAACAGTCAAAATTCAACCAGAACCAAATATAGATGAACAAAGTGGGGATTGAAGCTGAGCAATACTGACTGAAATCAGAAACAAAATGTAATTATAAAAAAAGAAAACTTCTTTTGGGAAAAGGGACAGTGGGGAGGGAGGATGACTGGCTCTGAAAGGCATTTTTTTTTAAATGGTCCATTGCAAAGTATACCAAACTTGTAATCATAGTTGGAAACCTATCTCTACTATGTACCTTGAACCCTTGAGCAGACAAATTAGGAAATCTACCTGTTCTCTAAGATTTCTTTCAGTCCTAAATTGGTGATCCTAAGAAGAGTTCCCAAAATGTCCTGAAAAATGGCAGTCTTTCTCGAGTGGGTGAAAATTTTTTGGTTGGATGAATTCTGGTCTGCTTTTTGGTTCATTGCATGTCCGTTTTCAATCCTGTTGCGGTATGGTATAGCATACCTCATTTGTAAAATTAAAGCTCTATAACCTAGAAAGACTTGTATATTATCTTGCTGAATCTTTGCAGAATTTTTTGAGGTGGAAGGTATAATAGAGATAATATAATAATAACATATATTCATATGTGTGTGTATTATTACAAAGCAATTTCTTCCCTGCAACCCAGTACAGTGAGTGAATACAAGTGTAGTATCATCATAGTTTGAAGCTCAGAGAGTTTAAGGGATTTATTGAGGTCATCCAGAGCTCCCAAACAAAAGGCTTTTGACTCCAAACCTACCTAGCTGCTTAGACTAGTGTTTAAATGTAGGTATGCTTTCCCACTGTGAAAAGTATGCGAAGTTATTGTCAGATATTGTCAAAACTAGGTGAAGGGAGGGGTAAAGTATCCCTTAAGATATTTCTAACCAATCACTGTGTGATTAACTGTGATAACTGGCTAAACAACAAAGTTTCTGACAAAGCGGCCCAAGCCTAAACTGGCCCAAACTGCTAGGGTCAATGACAGGGCACAAACTTTCTGACATATGAAATGGGCAAATAAAGAAGATGCAAATCTGACCAATTATAACTTGGATTATAAATCTGACCAATTGTAACTAACTGGGATTGTAAATCTGACCAATTGTAACGTGAATTGTAAATCTAACTAGTTGTAACTGACTGTAAATCCGACCAATCCAAATCTTGAAGGGAGAGCTAAGGAACCGCACTAACAGTATAAAGCTTGCTCCTGCTTCCTTATTCGGTGTCACACTGCTTCCCAGGAGAATCACTGAAAAAAAGATTCTTCTCTCACTCTAAAAGAGCATTGGTTGTAACACTCACTACTCCTGGACCAGCTTTCAGGTGGGGAAGCAGGAGCAGCTCCTCCCAGGTTTACTCCCCAACCCGCTGAGTTCCACAGAGTCTTTTGATAAACCGTCCACTGAAAAACAGGTGACAAGAAAGTCTCAGGAAGATCCCTCAGTCAAGGATTCTAGGACTCCTGGCTTTTGGTTCTATTTGAAAGAAAGTGGCAATCATGATAGGCGGGCTGAATCTAATAACCTTCATGGCCGAGGCAGGGAGAATTAGAGAGAAGGAGCAGATCACAGGACTGAAAGCTATTCTTTCTGTCATTAAACAACAGACAAATCAATACGCAGATTCTTCTGGGTCCACTTAGTTCAAATGAACAAATCGTTTCAGTTGAATAAGCAGCTAAACAGATCAATGAATTTATTTGTAGTTGATCCATTTAAGATATTAGAACAAGCCAGAATTTGAATGTGTGTACATCTAAGTACCCCAAGATAATTCTCTATTATCTGTGATGAAGCAGGGGCAACTGTGGTCCAAATAATCTGAGATTGTTCTGCATTTGGCTTAAGAATGCATTAGGAAATTAGACAGAAGGAAAAGGAATCGAGATTTCATTCCCTTAGTCAAGTTTCCAGTGCCTCCTAGGAGCTTCAGGGAAGCAAAGCAGAAGCTTATTTCTGTTTAAAGCTGCAGATAATCCATATGTAGATGAGTCAGAGTACTTTTAATTCGGTTAACATTTATTAAGCAAGCCGCAAAGAAATATAAGGAAGGAAAATGACAACCCTAAGTCTTTAAATTACAATCAAAGGGGGGAAGATAAAAACCCACTGATAGAGGGGTAGAGCAAAGCACCTTTCAGACTTGGAGTAGCAAAGAGGAAGAAAGAGGCAGATAGTGAAGATTAGGAGATGTAAGCTATGTCTCTTTTTGAGCTCTGAGTGAAATGGCTACTTAAATCATGGGCTCCCTGAAAGCAGGAACTGGGTTGTTGGTTTTAGTGTTGTGCTTTTATTTGGGGGAGTGAGGTACTTTTCTGTCCCATTAGCACAATACCTGGCATTGAGAAAGTGCCCAATAAACGCTCTTTGAGAGTGACAGACTGGATGTAAAGGTGTGAGACAAAAAAAAAAAAAATCTTGTAAAACGGGAAGTGTCTTCTTTTGCACTTTAAAAAGCCATGAATTTGGCTGAGTTGTTATCTGAAACAATGGTTTCACACACCCTTCCTTCTTCCTAGCTCCCAAACTTTTTCTTCCTCTTTGAAGAGGAAAGACTTACTGTTTAACAAATGAGATATTGTGAATCCAGAGCTTTTACGAAAATAATCATTGCCTAGTTACCAGCCTAGCCAGAGGAGATGAAAATTTGAGAAGTGCACTGGAAAGTCACCATAAATTAAGATGACATCTCTGACCAAGGTGCTGTTCAGTCCGTTTGGGATGTTCTTGGCAAAGATCCTAGAGTGGTTTGATGTTACCTTCTCCAGCACATTTTACAGATAAGGAAACTAAGGCAAACACGGTTAAGTGACTTGCTTAGGGGTCATGCAGCTAGTAAGTGTCTGAGGTCACATTTGAACTTGGGATTGAGTGAAATGGGAAACTGAGGACTTCTTAAAATAATGACTGTGAGAGATTGGTGTGGTTTTTTCATTGGGAATCGCCACTGCAGGAAGAGATAAATTGTGGCTTTTTAGAGGCAGACCAGACTTTGACTGGGAATCCTATTTGCAAGAGGTCTGGTAAATATCTGTGTGTGATAAGTAAGCTGGAAATGCCTCACTCTGGAGATTGGCAGGTCCTGGGAGCCGGTGGCTTCCTCTGTCTCTACAAAGCATGTGCTCAAACGAGAAATGGCGGCCTCATCCTCTTCCCTGACTTGTCCCAGAGGAGAATGACCGTCCAGAATTTCACAAGATTCTAATAAACTTCTCTTTTTTTTTTTTTTTTGCTGAGGCAGTTGGGGTTAAGTGACTTGCCCAGGGTCACACAGCTAGGGAATGTTAAGATGTTAAGTGTCTGAGACCAGATTTGAACTCAGGTTGTCCTGACTTCAGGGCTGGTGCTCTATCCACTACGCCACCTAGCTGCCCCGATTCTAATAAACTTCTAATCTTCACTTTGAGAGATCTCTGAGTAATGATTTTGAGTTGGGAGTGACATTTTTATCCCACACAGGAAGATGAATCTTCCTGACTCGAGGCCCAGTATTCTATCTGCTGTGTCACCTAGCTGCCCCTGTCCAAAGTGGCAATGCCCCAAATCAGGAAGAATCTAAAAATTACACCTAAATAAGGGATCTGCTAAGTAGGTTGACTGTTCTTTATTCGAAGAGCTGCTCACTTGGGATTGATAATCTCCTGATCTGGAGATGGAAGGGCCTCAAAACCAGTACTTGGAGGAAGCAAAACTAGAGACATCTTCAGTAAGGGAACTTAACATTTTTCTGAAAAAGCAAGCTAAAAGAGCAATATCTTACCCAGGGATTTCAGGCAAGCCAGAAAGTGGAAGCACCAAAAACTACAGCCCAGCAGTCCAGCAGAATCCAGAATCAAAGTCAGCAAAACCAGCCCAAATCAACCAATGCAGCTTTGGAAATGTGAATTCCCCTATCATATATCTCTCTCCTTTTTTAATTTCCCTGGATGTCTACTCTTCAAACTAACACTAGGTGTATTTGTGGGAGTATGTATCCCAGGACTATCAGGGACGTTTTTAAAATACACATTTCATACAGTTCCATTAAATGCCTTTGTTCTGAGCCAAATATGTCTCTAGTTGATATTAAAAGTTAACCCATGGAGGCCCATAAACTATAATAATGTGAGCTATAGAGTAGCTTGAATCTGGGGTAGCTGTGCCTTGGAGGATCCATCCTGTCCCCAAGTGTTGCATGTACAAATATGAAAAAAGACAGAATGTGATAAGAGCAAAGGAGGAATAAAAATAAAGTGTTTTTAGAAATATAAGAAGTCACTTAATCAACACTTCCTAGCTGTGTGACCCTGGGCAAGTCACTTAACCCCAATTGCCTAAGCAAAAAGCAAAAAAAAAAAAAAAAAAAAGAAGTCACTTAATTGGAGAATTAGAAAAAACTTCTGGGCACCTCAACTGGGTCTTGATGAAAAAGAATTTCAACAATTGGAGAGGCAGGAGAGGACAGAATAAGATTGAAGAATGTCCATGTATCCAATCTGGCTGAAAGGAAGAATACATGAAGAGGTATGGAAGAAAGTGACTCTGGAATATTTTGGCATTTTCATAAAATGTCATAATATTTCAGACTCACTTTAAATTGGATATTGATTGTAAAGGGCCATAAATGGGAATCTCCATTTCTTCCTATAGGCAATTATATACTATGGAGATTATTTTTGTTACCTGAGTGAAAGACAGATTGCAGAAGAGAGGGACTGGAGGAAAGGGAAAATGTTACTTTATTGGTAATAGTTAAAGCTACATATAACTAGAGCATGAATTTGCATTATGGACAATAAAATCTAGAGAGAACTTAAAAACTGACTAAATTAGTTGGAGGAGGAGAAAAAAAGAGTCAAAGGTATCTCTGAGGTTTTAAGCTTAAAGGATGATGGTACCATCAACAAAAATTAGGAATTTAGGAGAAGGAGCAGATTTTAAGAGAAAGAACAGGAGTTCCAGCTAAAGACGGCATTACTATTCACATGTGTAAATGTATGTGAGGAGATCTGTGCACCATTATTACCTGCTTTTCCCATAGGTGGATCAACAAGTGACTCTGGGTACTTACATAGTTCTCCTGCATTTTAGACTATAAATGACTGGGACTCACTTCCACATGCCATTGCTTTCCAAGGGCATTGACCACACGGCCTTCAATGGGCCTCCGGCAAGCTCCACAAATGGGAATCCCCATCTTGTCATGGCAGGGCAGGCAGTAAAGTTCCCCTTTCAGCTCTCTGGCCTCAGCAGTCAGTTCCTTCCTGGAACATAAATATAGGGCCTTAGGAGAACAAAGAGGCACTGGGCCTTGCCAGTGGTCACTTCCTGACCAACTGTGATGTTTTGAATATTCTTCCAAAAACAGAAATATAAGGCAGAAGGGAGATTTCAAGAGCCCAGATCCTTTAAATTCACCATTTCCTCATGCCTTTTAGGTTTTGCTGACTGTTGGAGAATTCTTTTAACTAGATAGAAGAAAGTAAATCGCAAATACAAAAGTAAAAAATAAATGGAAAAAAAATATTATTAACATGTTCTGTTTAGTCAAATTTAATTTCACAAAATCTCATGCAAAGCACTCTTTAAAAAAATATACTGTGCTCTCCTAATTAGGACTGGTACACTACACTCAAGTCCTACTCAGAAGGCTCAATTTGGCATGGAAGTGACCCTGAGTTCTCAAAGACCATCCCAGCTAAGCCCTGGTATATCCTAGCAAGCTAGAAAGGTTTCAGATACGTGTCCATTGATGGTTTATGTGTCTAGCACTCAAGGATCAGCTTGGCTAAGTAGAAAAAGGTTCATGATCAGAGACTTAGCCACCAGGTAAGGAATCATTTTGGCCATAGAAACTCATGAATAACATCTTCTAAGGCATGGAGGAGTTATGATATGCTTTGGAGATGTCTACACTAATAAAATCTTTTTAAATTCTTATATGTTGATCCTGCCTCCTCAACCAGACTGTGTATTCCCTGAAGATAGGGACAATGCCATGTCCTTTTCTTGATCCCCCTCAGCACCTGGTACAAAGAGGGATATATAAGAGCAACTATAATAGAAATACATCTATCCATCTACTTCTTTCATAATGCTAGGGGACAATCATCTACTGGGATTTATTCAAAGTGGTAATCAGAATAAGAATTCACTGGGGGCAAGGAGACATAGAGCACAAGGACCAATCACAAAATCTACTTGCAGATCGTCAAAAAATGAGCTGAAAGACAGAGATAATCCATTTCTGGGACAACAATGACAGCTAAGTGGTCAATAAGAAGTGGTCAATAAACAATGCATGGTGAATCTTAACCCTTCTGCCTCCTCCCTCACCAAATTCATCTGGCTACATAAGACATTTTTTGTACCTGGATTAGAAGTCTTCCCTGGGATTGCTCCCCACTGTTTCTTCCTCAGGGAGGAGACCGGAATCTCAAACTTTATTCTTTACAAATTTTTAACAGCATAATTAAATGTTTTGCTTTTAAAATATATGCTCTTGGGGCAGCTAGGTGGCGCAGTGGATAGAGCACCAGCCCTGAAGTCAGGAGGACCTGGGTTGAAATCTGGTCTCAGACACTTAACATTCCCTAGCTGTGTGACCCTGGGCAAGTCACTTAACCTCAATTGCCACAGCAAAAAGCAAAAAAAAAAAATATATATATATATATATATATATATGCTCTTGATATTGCCTGCTAGCAAACCAAGTTCATATAATTTTAGAAATGTAGACAGGAACCTAAGGGAACTCAGCTGCATCTATTATTTCCAAAATACCCCACTTTGGCCCCAGTAATGCATGGGCACTCCAAAGTGGAGTGCAAAACAGGCTACAGAGAAGTTCAACAAAATCTTACTGATTAAGAGGACTGGTTGTTTCTGTTATTTAGGCTGAAAAGCCCTGACTGACAGCATGTTTGCCAGGTTCCCCCAGAAGCCAACACACTTACCCACAGTGGGTACAGTTGAAGTGGTCTGGATGGTAAGAGTCATTCTTGAACATCAAGGGCTGCTCATCAATAATCAGGTGACACTTCTGGCAGATGTATTTGCCTAGGCCCTTGGCTTTCTCCCTATTGTGACAAGGTCGACAGAGGTGCCTGAGAGAAGATCAAATAGGGGAACATCAGATATCAATACTCATTGCCTTCTCCTGAGGACCAACCCCATCAGTTTATGTCTTGTCTTCTAGGCTTCTTTCCAAGCATCACTGGAACCTGAAACACCTGGGAAATGGCCATCGTGGTACAAGGAAAAGATGGCTTTTTCTTTTTTACAGAAAAGCAGATTTTTACTTCAATATAAGGAAAAAAACCTACAATTTAAAGAGCTGTATAATTTCTTCTTGTTTTTCTTCTTGTTCTTGTTTTGTCCTCCCTCTTTCTCCTCTTCTTCCTCCTCCCCTTCCTCCTCTTTCTTTTATTTATTTTTTATTTGCAAAACATGTATGGGTAATTCTTTAACATTAACCCTTACAAAGCTTTCTGTTACAAATTTTCCCCCCTACTCCCCACCCTTCCCTAGATGGCAGGATATCCACTACATGTTAATTATGTTAAAATACTTGACAAATTGAATATATGTATACATATTTCCACACTTCCCATTGTTGTGCAAGAAAAATCGTATCTACAAGAAAGAAAAATCAAATAAAGGAAACACAATGCAAGCAAACATCAATCGAGAGCATGAAAATGTTATGTTGTGGTCCACATTTCACATCCCTTTCTCTGGGTGTATATGGCTTTCTTCAGTGAACAATTGGAAGTGGTTTGAAACATTTCATTGTTGCAGAGAGCCATGTCCATCAGAATTGATCATCATGTAATACTGTTGTTGCTGTGTATGATGATCTCCTGGTTCTGCTGATTTCACTCAGCATCAGTTCATGCAAGTCTCTCCAGGCCTCTCTGAAATCGTCCTGCTGGTCGTTTCTTACAGAGCAATAATATTCCATAATATTCATATACCATAATTTATTCAGTCATTCTCCAATTGATGGGCATCCATTCAGTTTCCAGTTTCTAGCCACTACAAAAAGGGCTGCCACAAACATTCTTGCACATATGGGTCCCTTTCCTTCTTTTAAGATCTCTTTGGGATATAAGCCCAGTAGAAACACTGCTGGGTCAAAGGGTATGCACAGTTTGATAACTTTTTGAGCATAGTTCCTAATTGCTCTCCAGAATGGCTGAATCTGTTCACAGTTCCACCAACAATGCATCAGTGTCCCAGCCTTACCACATGCCCTCCAACATTCGTCATTATCTTTTCCTGTCATTTTAGCCAATCTGACAGGTGTGTAGTGGTATCTCAGGGTTGTTTTAATTTGCATTTCTCTGATCAATAGTGATTTGGAGCACCTTTTCATATGACTACAAATAGTTTTAATTTCATCCTCTGAAAATTGTCTGTTCATATCCTTTGATGGTCCACCTTTTGATTGTCAGAATCAAAGGTTGTCCTTCAACCTCTCTAGGACTTTGTTTCCCTCTTTGTAAAATGAGGTAATTGAACTGAACGTCCCCTAACAAGTTTTCTTTCAGCTCTAAATTTTTTATTCTATTCCAATTTCTAAAGTCCACAAACTTAAATAATGTCTTTCCTTCCTCAAGAAGCTGGAAGAAGGCCAAACCAAATACAATCCTTTCTCCTTTCTTTGGAGACTTGGTAAAGGGGTGGGGTGGGAGGGAGTGTTTATTCTTCTATAGCTACTTCCCATTCCTCAAGATGAGCTTTTTCCTAAAGAAAGCAACTTAGAACTGGAGATCTATTAACTATGTCTTTATAATAAAAACAATTTTAAAGTATATAAATATGCATAAAGGATATAGAGAAAATGAGAAAAGTAGAAGCAAATACAGGATAATGGAAAAACTTCATCTTTCAAAAGTAGTTTTTGAATTTGGTTCATTTTCATACCAATTTTAAAAGTCAAATATAAAAATGTTAATTTTAAAACCTCCACACTTGGAATGTCCTTAAAGAACTCTGATGATCTCAAAATGATTTCTAACACTATTCAGCGTGAAACCACAGCTGTCTCCCCTGCATGTGGGAGAAAAAAAAATCAGTGTGAACATCTGACAAAGTAGTGGTAGGAGTTTTAAATTCTGGGTTATTTAACCCTGAGCAAGTAACATCAGGTAGAAAGGACGTCCATGAAACACTGCAAGACTAGTTATGAAACTCCTAAAAGATGATCTCTAGATGATTCTCTGCGGATCAAAACCTATAATGGTTGATAATAAACTATCCCACTAAGTTTAAAGCTCCTCTACTTATTTTTCAGCAGCTAGGTGGCCACAGTAGATAGACCTCTGAACCTGGAGTTGGGAAGACCTGAATTCAAATCTTATTTCAGACATTTACTAGCTGTGTAACTGTAGGAAATCAACAGTTTCCTCATCTGTAAAATGAGCTGAAGAAGAAAATGGCAAACTACTCCAGTATCTTTGCCAAGAAAATCCCAGATAGGGTCGCAGACAGTCAGACATAACTGAAATAACTCAATAACACCATCTATTTTCAAGGTCTATAAAATGGCTCATCCCACTTAAAAAACCTCAACTGCCATCTAGGCTAATCAATCCATCTAAAACATGGCTTCTTAATCTGGGAACTGTAGAGATATACATCTCTGTACATATATCTATTGATAAAGACATATCCACAGACAAATATTTCAAAAAATTTATTTCCTATGTATGTATACAATGTTATATAATTTATATATCACCTATATAATTTTATTTTATATATTTAAAGATATTAGTCTGGCAAGGGTCTGTAAGCTTCACCAGACTACCAAAGAAGTCCATGATATTAAAAAAAAAAAATTAAGAGCTCCTATTCTAAAACACATTTGTGAAAGGAAGGAGATAGAAGCATTTAAGTGCCTACTAAGAACTAAGCACTGGGCTAAACACTTTACAAATACTGTCTCATTTGATCCTCATAACAAGGATCCCCCTATTGTTATTCCCATTGTACAGTCAGGAAAACTGAGGCAAACAACACTTAAATGACTTTCCCACAGTCACACAACTAGTGATCAGCTATGACTAGATTCAAACTCGGGTCTTTCTGACTCCAGACTTAGGGTTCTCTCCACTGCACCACCTGACTGTCTCTACCTGTGAGATTCCTAAAAGGAGGAGCCCACTACTTCCCACAG
The DNA here is from genome assembly GCA_023553655.1 of Myrmecobius fasciatus. Taxonomy (NCBI): domain Eukaryota; kingdom Metazoa; phylum Chordata; class Mammalia; order Dasyuromorphia; family Myrmecobiidae; genus Myrmecobius; species Myrmecobius fasciatus. The sequence goes on from JAJPUD010002868.1 coordinate 265,982, forward strand.
GGTCCGTGGATAACTTGTTGGGAGGGTATTCATTACCTCAAACCCAAATTTGCTTCATGGAAACTCAGGTTCTTTGTCTCTAGTTCTCCCTCATATAGTCAACTAGAACAAATCCCTCATACTGCAAACTTCACATGCTTAAAGGTGGTTTTCAAGCCTCCTTTAAGTCTCCTCCAGGGCAAAACATTCTCAGTTCCTTCAGCTGAACCTCCTATGAGAACAGCTCAAGGCTCCTCACCTTGTTCCTGTCCACTAGATGCTCTCTAGCTTATCTGAAGCCTTCAGGTGCTATTTGGGCTACTCTCACCATTGACCGTATATACCTGCTGCTGTTGTTCAGTCATTTCAATCATTTATGACTCTCTGTAACCCCCTTGGGGCTTTTCTTGGCAAAGTCACAGGAGTAGTTTGCCATTTCCTTCTCCAGTTCATTTTACAGATGAGGAAACTGAGGCAAACAAGGTTACGTGCCTTGCCCAGGGTCACACAGCTAACAAGGATCTAAGGCTGAGGTCCTCTTGACTACGGAGTCGGCACTTTATCCACTGCCTCTATCATGCAATCCAAAAGTTTCTCAATAGCTGTTTTTTAAGTGGTCAGCAGCATGGCAGAATGGGAAGCACCCTAAATTTAGAAATGGAAGATGAGTTCAGATACTGGCTCTGCACTAACCTACTGTGTGATCTTAAATCGCTCATTCTCTACAGATCTGTTTCCTCATCTGCAAAACATGAAAAACATTTAATGATGTTGTTGGGTTAGTTAATATATAATGTATACTTGTATAGGAGGCAATGTAGTATAATCAACTATCCCTGACTCTGGAGTCAGGGATCCAAGATCCTGTGACGTATTAATGTCCATTCTCAACTTCAGGTCTTTTACCTAAGGCTATTCCCTTTACTAGCCTAGTCCCCATCCTCCCTTCTCTGCCTATCCTTCAAGTCCCGGCTGAAATCCTTTCTATTCCATAAACTGTAGACCTTCGGTGATTGCTAGCCTTTTCTAAATCCTATGTATTTATTGTCCCCAGCTCATAATTCAGCCCTTAATCAATTATCACATAATTATATAACAGTCACATTGTTCTCTTATTGACTTATATACGATTGGCATCTCCAAGGTCTTGGAGACAGGTGGTATTTCTCTTGTATTTCCCACAGGACCAGGCTCATAATAGATGTTCATTAAGTTTTTGTTGGTAGATTGATGGGTTTTTTTAAATAGAATTACAAAAAATGTCCAGCAGGGGTCACTAGCAGAAGAGTCAAGTAGCTAATTCCCTGTCTCTTACAAGATTTTTTCTACCTCCCTGAGAGCACTTGGTCTATTATTTCCATGTCCATATTCAGACACCTGAACACCCTCAATAATATAAAAACAGAAAGAAAAAACTCGAAAAGGCAAGGGAAGAAATCGTATTTTCATACGCTAGAGGTAATGTTTGTGCTGTTTTCTCGTCTTCCCAACATTTGGAGAAAAAGCTTTATTTCCCATATTGAAATATTCTTTGGGGGATGGAACTGGGTGAAGGGGGTTGGGGGAGTTGGTTAAGTTTAGAATAATTTTTTTGAGATTTAGTGTCACCAACAGAATGAAGAGGGAAAGAATTTGATTGAACTTGGTTTGGATTTTAAACTGTTGTAGATTTAAAAAGAGGAGTAGAATTAGTTATTTTACTGATCTTCTGTATGGCCAGAGAGGGAAGAGAAAGTCTTGGTCAAGGAAGCAAGGGTGGATTATAAAATCATTATCACACACACACTTTCAACCATCTCTAAAACACACTGCCCACCCTTTCTACCCTCCCTAGACGTAAAAGAGATGATAGAGAAAATCCTGGCACTCACTTTATGGGTCACCCCTATTTCTATAAAATGGGGAGTCCAGACTGAGTCCAAGTTGCTGTGAGGGATAGACAGCACCCTCTTATTAGGAGGTATGCAGCTGTGTTCATCTCCAGATAAAGGCATCAATTTTATTCAACTATGCTTAATGGAGACTAATTATACAGGGCAGGACACAAGGACCCTACAGCAACTGTCCTGAAAGAGTCCCCTCTCATTTGGCCAAACAAGGGCCCTTCAGCTTTTCCCACTGACTGACTATTATCACCCCCTCCCCATTCACAAACTCTCTTGCTGCCCCATAGACCCCCCTCTATCGCCTGCCAAGTGCAGTCTTAGAAGCACAGACTCGTTGCCATGGTAGCCAGCCCTTTTGCCCCCCATTCCCACTATTATGGAATTATCCCATTCTGAAGTGTCCTGTTGTGTCAATTAATACCAGCCAGATTCACCCCTCCAGCCCCATCCCCCAGTCTTTCTACCTCTGCTACAATATTCTCAGACTCAAGAAAATTCAGGACTCAGGGGTTCAGAAAGGGTTTGGCTCTGGGGGTGTGAGGGGGAGGAGGGGAACACAGTGGAATATTCATAAATATTAGAAAAGCAGGAGGAGTTCCCCTTCTTGACAAGGGGTTCTATAGGGATGAAGCCTGTCTTTCATAGAGGGGAATGGGCCCCCTCTCTTCCTTCTCACACTCCCTCCCTCCCTGCAGCGTGAAGGAGTTGCTAATACCCAGTCCAGGCTAACAGCCTTCTTTATATAGGAGGGCTCCCTCCTCCAATCCTCACTGAGCCTACAGCTGACCCTTCTGCTGCAATTCCCTAAGGACCCTCCGGCTGAGTCCAGCCACTTTGCTCTTCGCATCGGAGAAACATACTGGACCTCATTCCTGAGCCTTTTCCTTCTTCCTTGGCAACTGTAAGAGGTAAGGGGACTAACTGAGAGAGGGAAAACACTACCCCCAGTGCAAAGAAATGAGACTAATCAAAGCTTGAAGAAGAAAAAAAAACGAAGCTGTAAGGAAATGATAGACTATTGACGATGTAACAAACTAATATCCTAAGCAAAGCAAAATATAAATTGGTGTGGAAAATCCACTTTAGCATGATCTCTTCTTTCCCTAATAGGTCCTTTATAGTTTAATTTTTCGCTTTCTGAGTCTCAGCTTGACTTAACCTATTTCTTATAGCACTGGTTCTTGGCCAGACTTTTAATTAACAGGCTACCTCATCTCTGGATCTGACTTTATTTATCCCCTGGGTTGGCAGCAAGCCTAGATGCATTCCACAGATCGAGAGCAACATCTGTGGAAATCTGTGCAGATTTTTCATCCTTACACCTATCCTTGCTTTAAAATCCAAGAAGGAGGTGTTTAGGAAAAACGTTCATCTTAAAAAGAAAAAAAGAAAAGAAAAAAAAAAAAAAAAAGCCTTCCCCAACCCAAGGATCACTTAAGAGCAAAATCACTGAAGTGTGGAAATCTGAGTTCAGTTAGTGTTCCTAGTTAATCTGATTTTACATCATTCAAAGTCCCGTGTTACAGTCCAACTTCTCATGATTGCTGGTGGCCTCGGAAGGGAACAACTCCTTCAAGAGCCAATTCTGTCATTGCAAAGCCCACCCAAGCAGATACTATGCATTCACACAAATGCTTTAGAAGGCAAAAATATGCCTTAAACCTAGACTCTCTTCTGCCTGAATAATGCCACGACAACCACAAGGTGGCTGTCAGGTTCAACCAGTTTCTCCTGTGACCTTATTTAGATTTTGATCAAATAAAACCATTGCCTTTTGGGATCTCTTTAAAGAGGACCAGCTATCCAAGCTCTAGAACTGAACTTCAGCTCTAATTCCACCCCCTAATTCTTTATCAGCTTTCTGATCTAAAAATGAGATTCCTTAAATTTACTTATTCTTTAGGAATGTAATCAATTACCTGAGAAATTCACTCTTTCATTGTTCATGGTTTTCAAGCCATTTGAAATTGGGAAGGAAGCCAGGACAAGGGGTTGGACCACTCTATAGCCAGGGTCTAATGCTCCTTGGCTGCTTTCCTGAATCTACCCCAGTGAGGCAGAGGAATAGACTGAATGACCTCTCAATGATTTTCACAAGCTTTGTAACCTTGGCAAGAGCTTGGGCAAATTAACCTCTCCATGTCCCAGCTTCCCAGTCTTTGGAGCAGGAATGGTATGCCTGATTTCCAGGTTAACATAAATGCCTGAGGTGTCAGGAACAAATTCTTATCCTGTTCTTTGGTCACCTCATATAAAAGATTCAAACCTAACCATTTATTTGACAATTGACAGTTTTAGACTGTTATATTTTCAAGTATATATTATCTACTACCCACCATCCTTCTACAAAAGTTCTACTCCCAATATCTTAGCATGGTGGGGAGGTGACCCTGTGTTCTGTAGTCTATCATCAGTGAAATGCCAACTCTGACCTGTGTTAGAACTGCTTCAAGCATGGGCTGGTATCTCTGCCACCCAAAAGTTAGCCTAGCTAGGTTCAGAAAGGCTCGCTGTCAGAAAACTGACCACCAGAAAACTCTGTCCATTCTTTCTTCCCTCCTCTCTTGCTTTTTTCCTTCCTCCTTTTCTTCTTTCTTTCTTCCCTTCCTTTCTCTTTTCCTCCTTCCTCCTTTTTTCCTCCCTTCTTTCCTTCCTCCCTTCCTTTTTTCCTTCCTTCCTTTCACTATAGCAACTCATAATGGCTCTTTACAAAAGCATCAGTAGAAAGTGACAAAACTAGCCAATATTACATCAAAAAAAAGTCTGATATTATTGTTACAAAACTTTAGTCTTTCTACCACTTCTGCAAAAAAAAAAAAAGGGAGAAAAGAACTTTCTCATAACTGCCACCTAGATTATAAGCATTTTGAACATTGGAACTGTTTTATAGCACTCTCAATACCAATTACAGAGTGTGGCATAGTGAATACAGCTTTGGACCTAGAGACCTGAGTTCAAATCTTATCTCAGAAATGTATTAACATAGGGACTTGAAGCAAATCATTTAAATTCTGTCTGATTCGTTTTTCACTTATTTATAAGAATAATAAATAACAGCACCTATCTCTCAAGATTTTGTGAGAATAAATGAGATATTTATAAAGGTACTTTACAAACTTTAAAACACTACATAAATGCTACACAATAGTAGTAGGTAGTAGTAGTAGTAGTAGTAGTAGTAAAAAAATTGATGTATTAAATAATATATGATCAATGGAATGATTCGCTCTTAGGACAGTGTGACAGAGTGGATAGAGAGCTGACTTCAATGTCAGTATCTTAGGTAAGTCACTTAATTTTCATTGTCCCTGGTAAAACTGTAAGACTATAAATTAAAGAATAGATATGGAGTAGAGGGAATTTCCTGGGTATTTCTAAAAACCAATTTAAAAAACAAATAAACAATAACTAATTGACCCTAGAGATGAGGAATATTAGAAAGCTCTTATACTAGAGTTCAAAGAAGAATAATTAGTAACTAATTAATATATTTGGAAGGTGGGGGGGGGATTGAGATGGGGAATGGTAATCCTAAATTACATTTTTACTTTTAACTTAGAATCAGAAGCATGGCCTCTAGGCAATTCCCTGTTCAGTCTCTGTTCATTTTTGCTATCTCTCTTTCAGACTGTACTACTGTCACATACATAGCTGTCTCCAGAACATTTGTGCTCCTAAGATTACCAATTCTACACTGGGATCCTTTAAGGGAGATTTCTTCCCTAATATCAACAATGTCTTCTGGTATCTGCCAGTTGATTGTGTGACCTTAGGTAAAATAGCAAATTTTTGTAACCCTCAATCCCTTCACCAGCTCCCCCCCCAAAAAATTGGGTCTTTGAACTGAAAGGGACCTTGAAGAACATTTAGTCTAAGGAGAGCACTTAGTCTGCTATTAGTGAGCAATAGGGCCAAATTGTGAACTCAGTTCTGAATGCCCATCCAAAGATCTTCTCTCTCCAGATAATGTCTAAGGTCCTTTTGAATGCAACATTCTATAATTCCATGTCTGAGTGTGAAAAACGTGCAGAGGAGAGGCAGGTCCTCTGGGATAGGACAGAAGAATTCTTATTTCCTCAAAGCTATTAATACTCTCTGTGGAACATTTTTTCTCGGTAGTGAAGGAAATAAGAAATAGAGCAGAAGGTTCATATAAGGAATATGAAGTCCCCCCAAAGGGGAGTCAGAAAACTGAGCAATGTCTCAGAGCACGGCAACAGAGCAGTAAAAATGACAAGCATATAAAAGGAGAAGAAGCTACTCTCTCATCAAAGAGCTAATAGGGGTCAGTAGCTGGACCACTTCAGGTCAGTACAGTGGTTTAAAAGCAGACTCAGGCTGTTCCTAGCCTTCTTTTTCTGTTTTCCCAGCTTACTAAAAAGCTTGATTTTTGAGTGACTAGTAGGAAGGAAGTAGTGGGAGTGCAGTAAGTGCTGTGGGGGTGAGTTTGGAATCTAATCCTCCTTCCCTACTCTGTTTATTTTGCTTCTTTAAAGTACCATAGTCAAAATTCAGGAATGAGTCATTCAGTAAAGGAAGTGTGAGGTTTAGTCTTTCCAGTGGCATCTTTCTGAGTCACTCATCTAGAACTCAGCCCAAAGAGAAGTGATCTGTAAGGGAATCTTAACTTCTTTTTCAGGAAGGTGAGGGGCCGCTGTCTTATAGCTTTGGTTTTATTGTAGATCCTTGGAATAGAAAGCAAGGTAGAGAATCATTGCAGGTTTTCAACCAGACTATGGGGCATGATCTATTGGAGAAGTTGGAGAGAGTGGGATGGGGAGTGTTGGCGCTTGACCAGGCAGAAGTTTGGACCAGATGACCTCCATGATTTTTTTCCAACTTCAAGGCCCCCTACAAAACATGGAGATTATTTAATTCAATCTCATTTTGCAGATGAAGAAATTAAGATTGAGGAAGGGTAAGTCATTCCCCTATGGCTAGTCTGGAGCATGGCCAAGAGTATAACTGAGGTCCCCTCCATCCCAAAGAATACACCATGTTAACTGGATATGGAATTTTGACAGCTGTTGTCTCAACCCATCAGCCAAAACACTGGCTAGCTATGACTTGTAGAATGGAGAAGGATGGAACAGGTGATAATTTCTCATTGGATCTTATTATGATACATAAACTCTTGATGTTCACAAAGATGTTGTCAATTGCTAGTTGATATGGCCTGTTTTCTAACCCTTAGATTGGCTGGCTCTTAATGGCTAGAAAAACAATGGTCTTTAAAAAAATCTATAGGACAATCTATTTTGTTGAGTTGGGCATATTGTTAAAACTAGGGCATATCCCCAATGTGACTTAGTAAGTAGCATTTACTAAGTGCCTACTATGTGCCAGGCATTGTGTTAAGTGCTATATAAAGCACTGTCTACACATCAGCTGTTGTTTTTGTTATTTCTGTCATTACAGCTGTGCTACAAGAGCCAATGCATGCTCGGGGATGTCCCTAGCCTGAGATCACTGGTCATCACCCCATGTTACTGTCGGGTAGGAAACTGGGGGAAGGGCAGGTCTTGCTGTCAACACACAAATACACAAAGGTGATCCCATGTGTCCTCTATTAAAACGATTCTATGTGCTTTCTATTTCATCTAAGCAGACAACAGGTGGCCCGGCTGTCTCTCTTGCCTCTCAGCATCCTTCCTACATGTCCCCAATGCTTGTATGGGGTATTTTTGTTCTCCTGGAGCCCCATATTCTCTCTTCTCTTGATAGTTTCTTCTCCTTTATCTGTATTTATTCCCTGCTGACTTTGTAACCTCAGGAATCAGGAAAATTATCACTGAGCCAGAAGGGGTGGGAATTGTCCAGCAAAGAATCTAAATAAAAATCAAAATTATAAGCTCTAGAGTATTGGTGCTTTGTTCAAAGTGCCTGCTACTCCTTGCCATCAACTATTTTTATAAAAATATGAATTGTCTATAAAAATGTTTCAGGTTCTCAAATCTTGCAAATATCAGTCACTTGTACATGTCTCTCCTGAGCAAAGATCACTTTCTAGTTGATATTAATGGTTATTTTTGTCCCTATCTCATCTCCCTACTAGCACGTTAGCTCCTCAAAGACAGGAAACTCCAGCCCATTAGCACCTAGCATGGGTCCTTGCACACAGCAGGTGTTCAATAAAAGAGTCCTAAACTGAACATCCTTTTATACTGTCTTTCTGTACCCTTATAATCATAGTTCTACTCAGAGTTATATTTCTAAACATTGCCATAAACTACAGTAATGTGTTTTTAATGGAAAGCCAGCTGTCCACATGAACATGAGCAATTATTGATGGGATCAAGGACAGTTCCTTTAGGAATATTCATACTGAATTAATGAAGCATATGGCAGACCTTCAAAGTGAACCTTTGGTCTCTTTGACTAATGGAAACTGATAATTGTCAGACCATAAATTTTAAGTGTATTTTTTGGCTATAGGAAGTACTTATCTGTGCTCTATGCTGCAAAGAATATGAAGATGCAAGTAGTACTAGAATGTGTTTTGAAAACATGAAGAGTAGTAATAGACAAATCTTAGGTGGAAGATAGATAATATGGTTAGATGAATTCTAGGTTGGCTACATGATCAAGTCCAAGGAGTTTTCATAATGAACAAGTCCATATTACGAATGGGGCCACAGCTCTAGGGAGGTCTCCAGGAAAGTAACTCAGGGAATCTGTTCTTTGTACTGTACTATTCAGCAATTTTTTTTAAATTAACAGTTTAGATGAAGGCATAAATGCAAGCTTATCAAAAAAGCTCAGATAACACTAAGTTGGGAAGGGGGAGTAGCTAAAACATTGAATGATAGATTCAAAAAGGTCTCTACAGGTTAGAATAATGAACTGAATCTGATATGATGACATTGAATCAGGATAAATGTAAAGTTCTTAAGTTTCAAAAAAATTAATTTCACAAGTATAGGATGTGAGGTATGGTTAGACAACAGAGCATATGAAAAATATCTGAGGGTTTTAGTTTAAGTTCAATATGTGTTAACAGTGTGACATGGAAGAAAGCTAACATGATCTTATTCTGTAATAAAAAGACACATCATGTTCATAATTAAGAAGATAGTAGTCCTGCCATACTCTACCCTATGTCATATCAGGAATATTGCATTGGCTTTTAGGTATCATACTTTAGGAAGAAGGTGATAAGTTAGAAAGTGTCAGGGAGGTGACTAAGAATGATAAAAAAAAAAAAATTGGAGAACTGTGTCTTGAATGAAAATTGGGACTGGGAGGAAGAGATGCCATAAGTACTATATAAGTACTATATTCATGTATTTGAAGTTATTTGATGGAAAGGATACTAGTTAATTCTGCTTAGCTTCAGAGGGCAAAACTAACAATACATGGACAATGGAAGATGCAGAGATTTCTGCTTAGTTTCAGAGGGCAAAACTAACAATACATGGACAATGGAAGATGCAGAGATTTCATCCACATATAAGAATAGCTTTCCTATCAGAGCTATCTCAGAATGAAATGTGCTGCCCTGGAAGACAGTGAGTTCCCCCTTATTAGGTATTCAAGCTGAAGCTGAATGACCCTTTGTGAAAGGTGTTATAGATAGAATTTCTTTTCAGGTGTGACTGAATGATCCTTGAGGTCCCTTCTTACTTGGAGACTGTGATTCTTTACAAATACAAAATATTCATCTAAGACAAGAATTCTTAACCTGATGTCTATAAACTTAATGTATTTTGATAACTATTCCAATATGACTGGCTCCCTTTGAAATCCTATGTATTTTATACATATAAAAATGGCTTCACCAGATAGTCAAGGGGATCTATGACACTAAAAAGGCTAAGAAGTCCTGCTCAAGGATCTCCCCCATATTTTCTTATTATCCCATTTTAACTCAAGCCTCTAGTGACTTGTTCTAGATCCCACAATTAGTGAATGGCCAGCCAAGACTCAAGTCATTTCTGCTTTGTAGCCCTGGACCTCTTCCTTGACATCATTAGGGCTCTCAGAATGACCTCTGAGACAATGTGTTAAAAGGACAGAATCTAACTTGGTCATGTTCTCTTTGCTGACTCCTTTTATGTCACAATTGCTATCTCAGTCATTTGGAAGGCAGAAACAATGTATGGATATCTAATTTATAGCACCTCTGTGCTTTTTGTGACAAATGTCTCTTCAGAGAAGACAGAATTATGGATATTTTTGTCACATTCTTGTGACACACACTCCAAAAAAATGGAGAAGGGGATAGAGGTCTAATACTAATCATAGTATATGGCATCATATATTAATTATTTCTCATATAAGTATATAACATTAGAAATAGGCACATATACTATCTTGGAGTTATTATTTTATGCTTATATGTGAGAACTGCTCTATGATGTTATCTGTAATATCATCTGTAGGTCTAATGACCTAATTTAGTAACTAAACCCCCCTTGGGTAAGGCTCAAGATGGTTCTTCCTTACACTTCTTTGTTTTGTTACATCAGAGTTATAGTGGGGTTATTTGGATTCTATAAATGTATACAGTAGGTAGTTAGGTGGAAGAGTGGAGAAAGCACTGGATCTAGAGTCAGGAAGATCTCAATTCAAATCCAGCCTCAGATACTTACTAGCTGTTGAGCCTATCTCTTGACTTTTGTTTGCCTCAGTGTACTTATCTAAAAAATGAGTATGTTAACAGCACCCGGCCCCCTAGGGTGAGGATCAGAGAAGATATCTATAAAATACTTAGCACTTTATAAATGTCCAGCACTTGATAAATGCTTTTGATATCAGTGAAATTCCTTAAATTTTAAGGTCTCACCTTCACCTCCCAAACACTATCACACTAGGCTTTTTTATTCCTATAATAATAAACTATTTTGAAAGGATTTTCCTGGGATGTCAGAATTGAAAGGAATCTTTGAAATCATGAGGCCAACCCCCTAATTTTACAGATAAGGAAACTGAGGTTGGGTGGCGGAGCCAGAATTCTAGGTGTGTTTTTTCCATTATTTCATGCTGTCTCCTCCTCTAAAAATCAAATTGAGGGTCTCCCTTGGGATTGCTCCACTCCCTCCCCCACAAATGAATCCATGTGCTCATAGGAATGATTTGCAGCATGCAGCTTATCACCTGCTGCTTTGACAGGAGCCATCAGAATAGAGAGATGTGGGAGAAGCAGAGGGAAGTTTCACAGAAGAAATTAGGGCTTTTTTGACAGATTTCATTGTAGTTAACATTCCGGCAGGAAGAAAGAATGCTAATGCTGTCACTGGCTCCTTTCTCTTTCTGTAAATTGGTTTGGAAAGGAGGAGGAGGTGGGTACTTGGGAAAGATCAGAAGAAGGTGAGAATTTTAACTTAGGAGTTAAGAAATACAAATAGAGCATTATACCTGGTTAGATCTCTGAAATGTTATGAGACCTCCTAAAAGGATGTCACAGCTCTTTAAACCTTCTCCATTCCTGCCCATCCCACAGCCTCACTCTATTCAATTTATATCACAGGAGTCTGTCTGCAGGCTCTAGTGCCATAGTCTTGATGATTGAGCCCTATACATAAACTGAGTCAGGAAGATTTACATAAACTGAGTCAGGAAGATTTGGGCTTAGTTTTGGCCTCTGATGTTTACCGTGTGTCCTTTCGTAAGTCACTTAAATTCTCCAGAACTCAGTTCCCTCATCTTTAAAATGGATATACCAAAAACCTTTTTGGGTTGTTTTGAGGATCAAGTGAGATAATAATAAAGTGTTTAGTAGACACTATATAAATGCTATATTGTTGTTGTTTTCTGTAAAATGAGAGGGTTGGACTTGATAAAAGGATCTTTACAGCTCTAAATTTATAATCTTATAAATTTATAAATTTAGAGATCCGGATTTGAATAAATATTCTGAAACGTGTACTACCTGGGAGCTGATGCTACCTGAGTCTTCTCTTTCTCTCTCTGCACTCTATTGTGGTCATCTTATTAGCATCCATGGATTCAGTTATCAGCTTTAAGGAGACAACTCAAAAATTTATATATCTGGCCCTTCTCAATCTCTAGTCCCACTTCTCCACATGCCAACTGGCCATCTCTACTTGAATATTCCATTCTCCAGAGTCAATATGTGCAAAACAAAAATTATCTTTTCCTTCTTCCTTTTTATTTCCTTGTAACCTCAGTGAAATCCTTAATACTTTTTATAGTTAAGTACCTATCTAACTCTTCCTAGCTCTTTATGACCCCATTTGGGGTTTTCTTGGCAAAGATACTAGGTTTACCATTTTCAGCTCTTTTTGCAGATGAGGAAGCTGAGGCAAACAGGGTTAAGTGACTTCCCCCGGGTCACATAGCTAGTAAGTGTCTGAAACTGGATTTGAACTCAGGAAGTTGAGTGTTCCTAATGCCCAACCCAATGCTCTATCCATGAAGTCACTTAGCTGCTCCTCCTTAATATTTTATTTTTGCTTATCTTCCAAATCCAATCAGTTGTCAACTAATTCTCAACACCACCTTTTACATCTAATCCCTTCACTCCATTCACACAGTCATGACCTAATTCAGGCCTGAATCTCCTCTTGTCTAAACACCTGTAATAACCTCCTAATTAATCTTTCTGCCTATAATCTCTCCCCTCTCCCATCCATCTTCCATATAGCAGCTAAATTGACATCTCTAAAGCATATGCATATAATATATATTTCCTACTATAAGTAGAATTACATGATAGAAATGACAATGATGCTACTGACAATTTTCCTTAAACTTTAAGGTCCTACCATCAACTCAACTCTATCACACTGGATCTTTTTGTTCCCATAATTAAAAAATAACTATTTTGAAAGGATCTTTCCAAGCTGTCAGCATTAAAAGGGATTCATGAGCCCAATCCTCTTTTTAAAATACACACGTGTACACATATGTGTATAATCACATACATACATACATACATATATCTCACAGTGCCTGTCACATATTAAGTATTTAATAAATTCTAATTGACTTGTTACTTTGGCTTTAAATGAAAGGCATCTTCAGCAAGTTTCTGAAGATTTATATAATTTGCACACACATTATACAGCTCTAAGGAACTGGCCCTATACTATTGTGGGACTCAATGAAAAAAAGATGTAGCCCTTGGGAGGAGGGAATTCTGACAATCCCCAATTCTGACAAGTCCATCTGAACAGGATCTTTGAATTCAAGATAGTCTGAAAAGTTATGTTGTCAGAAAAAGGCTAGTTCCTTTCTTTAGTTTCTCTTTTTAATCTTGGAAGAGGCATGCCAAGCAAATGAGGACAAGGAAGGCAGCTGTGGATGTAGTTCTTGTAAAAGTGGCCATAGGTAGATGATTGCAAAAAACAGATAAAGAACTCTTCTGCATCTCTGTCAATGACTACTAAGGAGATTCTGTTTGTTCTGGGATGACTTCCTGTCATCTGCTTGTATCTCTAGTAATGGAGAACTACTGAAATGCCTTCTGAGCAAGGAAAAGGGCAGGACATTATTGTCATTAAACTGCTTGCTGGGAATTAGAAGGTATAGGTATCAATTGAGAGAACATTTTTATGTCCTGATTAGCAGCCACTCTTGTAATAAACTGATAAAAATACTGTATGAAAACTTTTTTAATAAAAACCAAAACAACAGTAATTATTCCTGCAATTTATATATCACTTTAAGATTTTCCAAGTGCTTTTAACATATCTCATTTGATCCTCACAAAGCCCCCATGAAGTAAGTACTAGAGGGCTTCATGATGCCAATTTAATAGATAGATGAGAAAATTGAAGTTGAGGGAGAATTCATTATTTGCTCAGTCACATAGCTGGTAAGTGAGTATGTAAGTGTAGGAGGTAATATTCCTGCCAAAGTCTTTCTGACTTTGAGTCCAATACTCTAGCCTCCATGCCAGAGAAGATCCTAAAAAATAATTCTAACAGTAATGTCAGGTTTACCTAACATTAATAGCATAAACATCCGAATTAACTATTTGTTATTGTTCAGTCATATCTAATTTTTCATGACCTCATGGATCATAGCACACAATGAGGTTTTATTGGCAAATATAATGGAGTGGTCTGCCTCTTCCTTCTTCTATGGATTAAGGCAGACAGGCATTAAGTGACTTGCACAATATCACACAGCTAGTAAGTATTTGAGGTCATATTTAAACTCAGGTCTTCCTGACTCCAGGCCCAGCACTACATCCACTGAGCCACCTAATTGCCTAGTTAGCTGTAACAGGCAATGAAATCCCATCTAACAATACCCAGTTTTCTTCCAATAGATCCAAAGGATTTCTTGTTGACGAGTTCTGGAAAAACCTGGCAGAATCTAGTATACAGTCAGAAAAACACAGAAGCTGGGGAAATTTGTCTTAAGTGGTCCTTTAACCTAAGTGAATTAAAAGGAAGAAGAAAAAGAGTTCAGACTGTGTTTGCTGGGGCCTTTCTTTCATCTGCCCAGGGGGTATATAGGCTGGATAATAAGATATATGAACTCAGCATTCTTGACTCCTGCACCCAGGCTCACCGTGATTGAGTGGTTGAGTATTTTTAAGGCTGTGAGCCAAACACTGCTTTTCTTTCCACACAAACTACACCCCCCCACCCCACCCCCATTCAGTCTAGGCAGAGATCCTAAACGGAGCATTGTATATGAGAATTTCTGTAACAAAAGATTCTTGTGACACCCAAACAAATTTGTCTGGGCATCAATAAACCTCATTAAAGAGGTAATTGCAGCAGTGGAATTGTTTATCTAATTAATGTTCCAGAACTAACAGAAGCAGCCCCAAGGATCCTCAGAAATTGTACTAAGCCCGTGGGAGGAGAAACCTTTACTCCATAAATCTCAAAAGCTGAACTTTAAGTTTGAATTCATTTGTTTCTGCTCATGAATCTTTAGACTATTGGGGATTTCCTGAATCTGATCATGATTGTCTAAAGGGCTAAACTCTGGGACCCACAAATCCTTGGGGTCATCCTAAATCTGGACCCTCACTTGGTCCAAAGAGTGCATTTGGCTTTGTCAGTTCGTTGTCACCTGATCCTCTGACTCTTTTTAGGATTTTTCTTTGGGCTTCTACCTTGAGCTGAAGAATGAAAAGCCTGGTGGTGGACCCTTCGAATCACTTCAACAACTCCCTGGATGCTTTTGAACAATGTGGCAAAGAAACACCCTTGGAAAATGTTCTTTTTGCCTCTTTCTATCTTCTGGATTTCATCCTGGCTTTTGTTGGCAATACCCTTGCTCTCTGGCTCTTTATCCGGGACCAAAAATCGGGCACCCCAGCCAACGTTTTTCTGATGCATCTTGCTGTGGCCGACTTGTCATTTGTGCTGGTGCTTCCCACCCGACTTGTTTATCATTTTTCTGGAAACCACTGGCCATTTGGGGAAATCCCATGCCGCCTTACCGGGTTCCTTTTCTACCTCAACATATACGCCAGCATCTACTTCCTCACGTGCATCAGCGTTGACCGCTTCCTGGCCATAGTGCACCCGATCAAGTCCATCAAACTCCGCAGGCCTCTCTACGCCCACCTGAGCTGCGCCTTTCTCTGGGTGGTGGTGGCCGTGGCCATGGCCCCACTGCTGGTCAGCGCGCAGACCGCCGAGGTGAACGGCACAACTGTGTGCCTGCAGCTCTACCGGGAGAAAGCCTCGCGGAATGCCCTCGTGTCCTTGGCCGTGGCTTTCACCTTCCCCTTTGTCACCACCGTCACCTGCTATTTGCTGATCATTCGGAGTCTGCGCAGCGGCCACAGGGTAGAGAAACATCTCAAGGACAAAGCCATCAAGATGATAATCATGGTGCTCATGATCTTCCTGGTGTGCTTCGTGCCGTACCATGTGAACCGATACATCTATGTGCTGCGGTACGACGGGACCCGGGCCTCCTGCGAGGCCCAGCGCGTCCTGGCCCTCAGCAACCGCATCACATCCTGCCTCACTAGCCTCAATGGCGCCCTGGACCCCGTCATGTACTTTTTCGTGGCTGAGAAGTTTCGTGATGCTTTGTGTAACTTGCTCTGTGGCAAAAGGGCCGTGCCCCTGCCGCCAAGCTTTGAAGGGAAAACGAACGAGAGCTCCCTGAGCGCTAAATCTGAACTGTGAGAGTGCTGTCCAGACTGGAGGTGCTGCCCTCTGTGTTGGCTAGGTCCGCCTCAGGAGCAGCCGTCGGCCGAGACCTTCCATTGGAAGGCACTTCTCCACGTGTCAGAGGAGCAGAGTCCGACTTCTCCCGCCCAAACCGGCCAGCCACCGACTGAGAAAGCGGATTCGCACACTGGTGGAGCACTAATAACCCGCCGCCGCCGCCGAACACCTCCACTGCGTTTTCACCTGTTGCTCAGTTTCTAACAAGCTCTTAGATTTCTGAAAAGCGAGGACTAACGTGCGATCAAACAAAGACTCCTTCCCCCTCAAAAGAAAAACCCTCCGCTCTGCTTACTTACAGTTACTAGATACCCTAATGAGCTCAGCCTAGATAAAGCCGGGAGGGACTAGAAAATTAGAGAACAATGAAAGTCTTTCTCTAAGCTCAAAGCCGACTCTAAGCTACTGACCTCAAGCAAGAGTGGGGGAAGCTATTCCCGGAGAGTCCATGAAAAGGATCTGAAAATTGCTTGAGTGAAAGAGAGAATTCCTTTAAATGTCTGCTTTGGTGTGTGGGCAAATGAAGGTGGACGGGGGTGTGATGGGGAGGAAACACTTGTAGTGTTCACATTATCAGGTTTTTGGCTATAGGTATCACCAGCTTAATTCAGTTAATACGGTACTGTAGACTATACTTGGTGGTTGATTACAATTGGACCATAGAGACCAAGGTGATATCTTATGTGTGTAGCCTAAACCAATGGCAGATAACTCCAGAGATTTCTTGATCTAATTTTAAAAAAAGAAGCAGCTCCTAAAAATTCTTTTTATAGACTTATTCTGACAATCTCTTTAGAATTTCCCAACATGCATCCTGTGCCTCATGTGAGGGCCTTCAGGGGAGTACACAATATGGATCATGTATACCTTAAATAGGATGCAAATAGGATTCCATTTGACTTAAGGACATGAAATCCATAGGCTCTATCAGCAAAACCAAGCAACCCTATCCAGCATGCCTTTTTGTAGACCCTAATGATCTCCAAATTAACCCAAGGGAATCTATGCTCCCTCCTCATTCTGTCCTACCTGTGAAATTCACCCCATCCCCACTCCTTGCCTCCCATTTGTACAGTGATTTTCCTTTTTGTGTACCTGTATGTGCGGATTATAAATATGCATAGTTTTTAAAGTATAAAGCTGTATCGTGTTTTAATAAAATTTCTCTCTTCCTTTTACTAGCTACAAGGAAATCTCCTTTGCCCTTCTTCTACCCCTTCAATCAAAGGACTTCACGGGAATGCTTGAATTCTCATCTGTTTTCTTCTTAATAGTTCTAGCCACCATGTTTTCCTAATCCAAAGTGTGACATTTTCCTAGGATAATTTTCTTGTGCCTAACCCGTAAGCCAGTACTCCCATCCCTTTTTTCTTTCCATCACATTAATACTTCACTCTCCTTTGCAAGCTCTTTGAACCAGAGACGTTGGCCTCCTGGCTATTCCACAAACAAGACACTCCAACTGAGCTCCAGGCATTTTCTCTGGCTGCTCCCTAGCCTTGAATGCTTTCTTTCCTCTGTTCCAGCCACTGATTTATCTGGTTTCTTTTAAATCCCAAGTAAAATCTCATCTCTTTACAGAAAGTCTTTCTCAATCCTTCTTAATTTTATACCTTCCTTCTTTCATTTTCTATTTATCCTGTACTTAGCTTGCTTTGTATATATTTGTCTGCATGTTGTTTGAGCTCCTTATGGGCAAGGATTGTCCTTTGCCTCTTTTTGTATTTCCAGTGCTTAGCACAGAGAAACCATTTCATAACTGTTTATTATTGACTAGAATTTATATAGCTTTTTCTACTTCACAAGCAGCTAGATGACACAGTGGGTAGAACAAGTCAGATGCTTACTGGCTGTATCACCATGGGCTTCTCAACCTCAGTTTCCTCCTTTGTAAAATGAGGGTGATAATAGCACAGAGTTGTTCCAAAAAATCAAATATCATAATACATGTAAAGCACTTTGCAAACTTAAAGCACTATAGGAATCTGAGCTATTCAAAGAACTCTGACATGAGTTCTTTGTGCAGTCAGAACAATGACCCTGAGAGATGTTTGGATTAAGCAGTTGTTTTTCCCATTTGAAAATGAAGAAACAGAGACTCAGAGACATAAAGGTTACTCCAGGTTTCCCAGATCGAGGGGAAGAGCTGGGATTCATATCCAAGACTCCAGAATTTTTCTGCCATGCTCTGGTGACTTCCATATCAGTAACATCTTACTTTAGCTCACATCCCCTCTCCAAATACTGTTTTCTCTCCCCTTAATTCCTCCCCAATCTTCACTCTTCTTCCATTGCCCCAGTAGACCCCTGCTCCTCCTCACCTCCCAGCATTTTTCACAAAGCCCAGGTCGGCAAGAACCACATCACACAATTCACAACGGAAGCATTCTGGGTGCCAATTGTTGTTCATTGCTTTGATGACACGGCCAATAATGAATTCTCCTGGAAAATAAAAGGTCAGATTTGAGTAGGAAAAGAGATGCATTCACTCCTACTTAACAACTTCACTCTTCCTATATTTTCTTTGTGGTTTGCCAAGTTTGTTCCAATGTACTATTCCAGGAGATGAAAAATAACCTCCAACAGGGAAAATAAATCTACTTTTTAAAGCAAGTGCCAAGAAAATAACTGTGCTTTGTGTATGGGTATGCCATCTCTGGATTATGTTTTCATCTCTCAGAGCTGGCCCTTGTCCAACTCTGGGGCTCTGCCACCTGTCAGTCAGGATCATTATAGCCTCACCTTTCCCCTCTTGGGTTCTACAGAACTGCAAATAATTGTCCTATGTCACATTTCCTCAGAGATTTGTTCTCAGCTGATAATAGCTTAAGATAAGGGTTTATGTATTGAGGAGAGGAAGCTGGGTGGTTCAGTGGATAGAGTACTGGGCCTAGAATCAGGAAGATCTAAATTTAAATCCAGCCTTAAAAGCATAATAGCCATGTGACCCTGGACAAGTCATTTAACTTGAATCTACTGAAAAAGGAAATAGTAAACCACTCCAGTATCTTTGCCAAGAGAATCCCATGAACAGAATTGGCATGTGATGGTCCACAGGGTCATGAAAATTCAGACATGACTAAACAACAAGATGGTGACAGCAGACTCAGAAAAGGGAGTGGGGTTGGAGAGAAGAGAGTATCTATTTTTTATAAGGGGTAAATGAGTAATTTTCCCATAGCTGAATGCCAGGCACTATAAAAAACAATGGGGATGATTCTTCAGGTTCCCTGCCCTACATCCCTCAAATAACACCTGCTCAAATACCTCCTTTCCTCTAAAATCAAACCCCTTGTCCTTTGCTGTCTTACTGTCTCCCTGCTTTATAAAATAAGCCTGCTTTGGCTTCATTCTGCCATTACTTACCACATGTCCCACAGCAAGGCGCAAACAGCATTTGGAAGTCATGTTCACAATACTTTCGACCTTCATACTGTAAGTGATACACAGAGAAAAGGGGTAAGAGATTCAAATGCCAGGCTTCCAGGGTACCTTTATTTTTTGATTCATCTATCACAGATCCTATTTCCATCGAATTTCTCCTAAAAACCCCAGATTTTGCACATAAACTTTAAAATAGGCAGCACTGGAGATCACTCAATCAAAAAGGAAGAAACACAAGGAAGGAAACAGAAATGGGAGGAACAGAAGAAGGATAAAAGAAAGCAAGAGGGAAAAGCCAATAAGGGTCATTTCAGTCCTTTAACAAATAGAAGGTAAGTGGTGGCAAATATCAGAGTCAATATTCTATGGAACAAACAAACAAAAAATGATTACTGAACACCTACTCTGCCTTAAGCACTTAACATCGTGCTAGGCCCTGGAAGAGATAGGAAAAAATCTAATCCCTGTCATGAAGCCATTTATAATCTGAGGGGAATAAAATATAAAGGGAGAAAATGAATATGTAATATTATATAAACACATTAGAGAGGTGTGAATCAAAATGCTAGGTGAGGCCTAAGAAGGAAGGTATCTGAAAGAAAGGGAGAGAAAGGAATAGGTAGAATCTGAGTTGAATTTAAGGGATGGGTTGGGACTTCAGGGGGGCTGCTAAGTGGCACGGTGGTAGAGAGCTGGAACCAGAGTCAGGAAGGCTTCTCTTTCTGAGTTCAAAACCTCAGTCACAAACCTGTGTGACACTGAGCAAGTCATTTAACCCTTTTTGCCTCAGTTTCCCCATCTGTAAAATGAACTGGAGAAGGAAATGGCAAACTGACCCAATATCATTGCCAAGAAAATCCCAAATGGAATCCCAAAGAATCAGAAACAATTGAACCGATTAACAAGAGAGACTGAACTGACAAACTATGGCAGTGAGGTGAGGGGCCAGACATTATAGCCATGGTGTTAAGTGGAATGAATGTGCAGAATTTGGGGTAATAGAGAGTTGTCCAGTTTGTCCAGGGCATAGGATGGACAAGAGATGAGTATACAAAGGAGGAACGGAAGCAGATGGTAGAAAGCTCCAAGTGCTATGCTCTGTGGTACTCTCTAAGGGGGAAAAAGGCAAATTGGGGGGAAAAGGCAATATTAGAATTGAGTTTCAGACTTGCAGGAGACCTTAACAATTCTCTTTGGTTACATCTCCCTACATTTAAAAATGTTTCTTTTTTTTTCCCTTTCACTTCCTTACAACTTGAAACAAATTATTTATAAGATAAATATAAAGAATGTTACTGGACTCAGCAGACAGAGCTAGTAAGTGTTCACCTTACTCTCCACACAATAATACTCTTCTGTCTCAGAATCTCAGCTGCCTGGCTTTTTTACGATGGCAAAATAAAAAATTTAAATTTAAAAAAGAAAAACCACTAATTGCCAAAGGGAGAAGTCTCAGATGCTTTAGAATTTAGAACAAGGCTGTTCAGAGAAAAAAAAAAAAAATCAGGGAAGATCTAGCAGCCAGTGAGGAGGAGTGAGAGACTAAGAACAAAGCAACATAGGTCAGCCGATGGTTAGAACAGCAGCAGTCCATCTCCCAGAAGGAGCATTCAGGGTAAAGGCCCAGCCACAGGCCAGGGCACCATAGCAAGCCATCCTCACCTCATAGAAGAGTCCATCTGGGAACTGCCGGAAGCACTGGGCGCAGACGAAACAGTTTTCATGATACAGCTCCCCGTTGCTATTCACAATCCTTTCAGATGGATCAAAACGGGCCTGACAGCGCTGGCATGTGGCATTTGCCAGGGCATCAGACATGTTACTGAATAAATGGGGAAAAAAATCGAAGTCAGGCTCTGGATGGCATCCAAAAATGATAACATGCTAAGGGGTAAAGGGAGCAAAGTTTAGAGCAACAGCTCTCTTTTTCTTTCTGGAAAGAACTTTTTTCTATAATCCAGGACCAGCCCAGGGCCAGAAAGAGAAAATGTCCCGTCTCAGAATTTCTGT